>JASDQU010207905.1:0-21575 GCA_032191745.1 Picea mariana | reverse complement strand
ACATATACCAAGAAATACAAGATATGCCTCAACAATATACCCAACAAAGTGTGCCAATGAAAAACAAAAAATATACTAGCATTTTACCTCTG
The DNA here is from genome assembly GCA_032191745.1 of Picea mariana. NCBI lineage: Eukaryota > Viridiplantae > Streptophyta > Pinopsida > Pinales > Pinaceae > Picea > Picea mariana. The sequence continues at coordinate 21,483 of JASDQU010207905.1, read as the reverse complement.
TAAATATGTCTCATATAGTATGTATCATACAACCAATATTCCCTCAAGGTAAAATGCTCAATCTCCCATGACCATATCCCAAGCAATCACCAAAAGACAAACTTCAATACAAGCATATAACTAACCTTTTCTTTTTGTAGATAGCTCTGATGTACCTGAACATTGTTACCCTTTCCTGTATCTTCTCCTCATCCTCTATAACCTGGAACACAACTCATTCCTCAGGTATGGTAGTGCCTCATGTGACGAATGCAATTTTCTCATAGGGCCTCGCGTGACAGGATATATGCAACCCACGGGGGTGCCTCACGGGATGTTTACTCTCTGATCCATGGGGATGACCCTAATCAGTTGTTTTTGCAATTTTCCCGCTCTCTACTACAATTGTGAAACTTTGTTGTCACTCTTTGTTTTCTACCTCATACCTGTGCAACTTCAGATGTATCAATGAGTACCTGCAATAAACCTTTCACAATATAGATATTCAATGTGCTCAATAGGTGCTAATGGGAGTCTCCTACTCTCTTATTTATACTCTCCAAGTTCCTTCCTTTAGGGATCATATTCTAATTGTTTTACCAAACTTTCCTCTTTTAGGGATTTACCCACTTTCTTGTTGCAACTACTTTATCCATAATTAGTAAACTCACCACTTCTTGTTCTAACTAATTTATTTTTAATATTTTCATATTTCAACAACTTTACCCATAATTAACTCCTAGTTGCAACCACTTTGACTAGTAAACTTCTTAATGACTTTCTAGGAGCTTCTAGAATAACTGACTTCTTTGTTGACCTTCGAGGGTCTTCTATAATATTCATGAGGTTCCTCCAAATTCACTAAGACGTATCTCCTCAACCGTGAGGAACCACGTGACATACCACATATCACTGGAAATGAAACAACATGTATTATCCATCTATGATAGTCTTACTTGCAAATTCACTGACCTTCATGTATTTATTCCTCATCCAAACTCAGGATCCTTAACACACCTCTAGGGATACTGGACTTGCTTCAAGGTTTTACATCAATTACAGCCAATCCAATCTATCAACAATATCCCCCTTTGGCATTGATCGAAACACTTTGCACTATTATTTAACATTGATGGCATAGAAATACTTTTTCCCATGCTCCCCTTGTGACCATTGCTCCCCTTGGAATCATGCCTATGATTACTCTCTCCCCCTTTGACATCAATGGAAAAGGGTATCTCCCTTTTTGGGGCTTCTCCCCCTGTCTAAGTTATCCTTTGGGCTACTCCCCCTATCTGAACTATCCTTTGGGTTAGTCCCCCTAATTGAACTATCCTTTTTCTCATCATCGCTGCTTCCTTGTGTAAATCTATGACACATATGAAAATAATTAAAAATTCATTGTGGGGAATAAACTATTCCAAGTTTCTGTCTAAAATACTCAAATTCTTGCCTCATAAGTGGTTTGGTGAAAATATCTACGATCTGTTATTTTTTCCCAACATACTCAACCCGAATGTTCTTCTCTGCAACTTGTTCTCGTAGAAAGTGAAACCTGATTGGAATGTGTTTCGTCTTGGATTTCATCACCATATTATTTGGGATACTAATGGCACTGATGTTGTCATAAAATATCAGAATGGGCTCATCATATTCAACCTATATATCCTTCAAGGTCAATTTCATCCATAGCACCTAGGTACAACATGATACTATTGCAATATACTCTTCTTTCGCTATAGATGAGGATACCAATGTTTGTTTCTTACTTAACCAAGATACCAAACACTCTCCCAAGTAGAAATTTGTTCCACTTGTACTTCTTCTATCATCAATGCTACATGCCCAATCTGCATCTGTGTAGGCAATAAGAGATACATCATACCCTTTTGGATACCATAATCCAAATTCTTCTGTACCTTTTAGATATCTGAATACCCTCTTCACTACCATAACATGTGATTCCTTTGGTGATTATTGAAACCTTGCAACCTATCCAAATTCCTGCATCACATCTGGTCTAGAAGATGCCACATAGAGTAAACTGCCAATCATTGATTTGTATTGTCTCTAGTCTGCATCCTTTGAATCATCATCCTTACTTAACTTGCAATTGGTCTACATAAGAGTACTGACTAGTTTTCAATCTTCCATTCCAAACCTTTTTATCATTTATATGATATACTTAGTTTGAGAGATGAAGGTACATGTGTTTCTCTGACATATCTATATTCCCAAAAAGAAGGATAATTCTCCAAGCAATGAAATCTTGAACTCATTCTGCATTTCTTTCGAAAATTTCTGACTCATCATGTCAACATCACTTCCAAAAATAATATCATCAACATAAACTTCAATTAACATAATACTATATTGATTTACCTTTATGTAGAGATTGTTGTCCATGTTTTCTTTCCTGAACCCTTGCTATTGTAAGTATTTTTCTAGTCTTGAATACCACGCTTTGGGGGATTTTTAAGACCATAAAATGCCTTCTTCAACCAACAAACATGGTTTTCCTTTTCTGATAGCTGAAATCCTTCTGGCTGCTCAATGCATACTTATTTTTCTAACTCTCTATTTAGGAAGGTTGACTTTACATCCATATAGTACACCTTGATATTTTTGGAACATGCATAATATAGAATCAACCTGATTGATTCCATTCTGGCAACTGGGGAAAATATCTCTTCAAATTATATACCTTCAACCTGAGCATATCCTTTACATACCAATATTTCTTTGTTACTGGTAATCTCTCCATCCTCGTTCAATTTGTTTTTGAAGACCCACTTTGTACTGATCATATTCTTGTCTTTTGTCCTTGGAACCAGTTCCCAAGTGTCAGTATTTTCTATCTAATCTAACTCTTCATCCATAGCTTTGATCCATAATTCATCCTTGTTGGCTTATTCAAAATTACTAGGCTCAATAGTAGATAGTAGTGCTAGATGTTGATGTTCTGGTGAGAGGATTCTTCTTCTGGTTTCAGCTCCTGCACCTTTATTCCCAATAATGTGTTCTGGTGGATGATTCTTCTACACTCGTCTACTATATTTATTTGGAGGTGCCTCAAGATCTTGTTTCTCTTGCTATGATTCTGACTACCCTTCCTCTTCCTCTTATGCTTCTTCTTCCTTTAAATATTCTATGTGATTTTGTTCCACTGGATCTTTTCTTTGTTCTTTTATTTTTCATCCATTTGTCTCATCAATCATCACATTGATTGTTTTCACTATTCTATTGAGTCTTATATTGAATCATTTGTATGCTTTCATTTTTCTTGAGTACCCAACCAATATGCCTTTATCAACTCGAGAATCAAATTTTCCAATCCTATCGTCTTCCATTTTGATGTAGCATTTTCTTCCAAAGACTTTGAAGTTCTTCACATTCATTGGTATTCCTTTCCAAAGATAATATGGATTCTTATCACTATTATTTATGAGAATTCATCTATTCTGAATGTGAACTATTATATGCATTGTTTTCACCCAAAATACGTCTATCAACTTGGAACCCATTAACATGGTTCTTTCCATTTCCTCTACTTTTATGTTCTTCCTTTCGACCACTCCATTTTTCTGAGGTGTCCTCGCTACTAATAATTACCTCTTTATACCATGCTCACTGGAGAATTCCATGAACTCTTTTGATGTAAAATATCCTCCACTGTCTGATCTCAAACACTTGATTTTCAACTCTATTTTAGTTTCAACCATCTCTTTGTATGTCTTGAAGTTCTCAAATACCTATGACTTCTACTTGAGAAATAAAAAAGCAATAATTCTTGTGTAGTCATCAACCGGTACCATGAAGTATTGTTCACCTTTCAATCCATTTGTTATTATAAGTCTGACCAGATCAGTATGTACAATTTCTTGTGGCTTTGTTGTGAAATATTCCTTTGACTTGAACTTTGTCTTGGTCTGTTTTCCATGTAGACAATGCTTGCATAGAATTTTTGTTGGCTTTGAGATATTTGACATTTCTCTCACTGCTTCCCTTTTGCTGACCTTGACATGATTATCAAAATTTATGTGACCCAATCTTCTGTGCCAAAGACAAATTTCATCTTCCATTCCTAAGAAACATTTTTGGTTTCCAATTTCATCTAATACATATATGATTCTTGGAGTTCTTACAGCTATAGACACCGGTTTTTCTAACCCTTCTTTTCTTATTTTGCATTTCTGAGAATCAAACACAACTCTTTGTCCTTGGTCACACATTTAACTTACAATTAGTAGATTGTGTTTCATGTCTTCGACTAGTAGAACATTGTTTTCTCTGGCATCCTTTCTTCCAAGATTAATTGTCCCTTTTCCTAAAATTTTGGATGAGTTGTCATTCCCAAATGAAAATGATCCATCTCTTTCCTTCTTCAATGTCAGAAACATGTCTGTATCACCTGTCATATTCTTTGAACAAACATTGTCAGCATACCATCCACATATCTTGTGTTTATCTTGTAGAGAAAGAACACATTCTTCAGTGTTAAATTGATCATGCTTTCTTATCCATATCCTTTGTGGTTCCTATCTATGATTTTTGATATTTAGTTTTGATTCTCTAGGAGGAATAGTCAATCTATAATATTTGGCCCTGTGTCCAAAATTGTTACACTTGTAGCGTTCCACTTTAGTGCTCAATGATTCAAATATGTTGCATCTTTTTCTCTATTCTTCATGAGATCTTCTTCAATAACCATTTCTTGTGTAACCTTCATATTTATTATTGTTCTTGGTGTTTCCTTTAAAATTCACAACTTTATGCCCAAAATTATTACATGAATAGAATAAGCCAAGTAAAATAGTTTGATACTTGGGGGTAGAAATTATTTTGAATGGTGTTTATCTTCTTAATCCTTCTTCTTCTCGGGGTATATCCATTGTTGATTCTTGTTGATTCTAAAATCTAGACCTTGTAGGTGGTGCAATGTATCTACAATCCTCTTCTTGGATCCCCATGCCTTCTTCCTTCTTGGAAGAGCCTTTGACTACTTTTGCATAGCTTCTCAGTTCTATTCTCTTGGAGCTTGATCCTTTCTCTATCTAGTTATATGCTATTCCATATTTGTCATGGTATGTCCTTTGACTACTAATGATCTCATCCAATACTTTGGTGTTGTTCTGCTGCATATCCTTCTTCTGAAGATCATTCCTGAGAGTGACTATTTCTACTTCCAAGCCTTCGATCATCCTATTATTTTCATCTAACTGACCTCTAAGTTCGTCTTTGATTCTTTTGTCCTATTCTACTTGGATTTTAAAATTTGTGATCATCTTCTCAACTTCCTCAAAATTGGAGTTCAGAGATCCTTCTTTCTTCATTAGTTATGTTTGGAGTGACTTGTTTTTCTTCTTTTCTTTCTTTAGAGCTTCTATGGTACATATCAATTCTTCCCTGTAATCGACTTATTCCTCTTCACATTCTTCTTCTCCAGAGTCTTATACAAACAGGAATAGTACCCTTTATGTATCATTGTTACTAACTTCATCTTCGTCTAATGAGGAACTAGCTTCCTTGGTGTAGAGACGCTTCTTTAAAAAAAAAAATTGTTTCTTCTACCCTTTTTTATTTGATTTTTCTTTTTAGAGACATCTTATTTATTACCTCTCCTTTTCTTATAGGGACATTTATTAACAAAATTACCAACACCATCACAATTAAAAAATTTCAATAGAAGCATACCTTTGTATTTCTCAGTTCCCTTTTTTATCCTTCTTACAAAGTTTTTGATCTCTTCAACTTCCTCTTAGTCATCGTTGTAGATACAGTCTGACTTTGGATTTTGTTTATATTTCTTCTTTGTCTTATTGGATGCCTTGAATGTTGCTTCCTCCATGACTGGATTGTCTTGATCTATGCTCATCTCATAAGCTGTGAGTATCCCATGCAACTCATCCATGGTCATTGTATCTAGGTCCACTCTTTCTTCTAGAGCTGACATTTTTGAATCAAATCTCATTTGTAGAGATCTTAATGCATTTTTAACAATAACATGTTCCTTTATCTTGTTTCCCAAACCTTTGATATTGTTTACTATTTCATTGAATCATATAAATTAAGTTGTTATGTTTTCATATTCATTCATCTTCAACTGTTCAAACTTGGCTCTAAAAATATGAAGTTTAGATTCCTTAACTTTCTTATCTCTTTCGCATATAGTCTTTAGTTTGTCCTACATTTATTTTATCGATTCACAATGTATAATATCGATATGATTGATTGAGTCACACCATTCTCAATAGTGTTTCTATCCTTTGAATCATTTTCTTCAAGTCTCTTTCCATCTGTATCTCCCGAAGGAGTGACACGTGTTTTGTATCCATCTACTATTGATCACCAAACATCGAATTTGTGTGCTTGTATATAAGATTTTATTATTCTTCTCCAGAAGGCATACTTTTCACCATCAAACAGTGGTACCCCAATACTATAATGATCCATGATCTCCTTCCGGTGGTTATACTACTTCTTGAAGGACCTTCTCTTATACCAATTGTTGGATTACTGAGGGGGGTGTGAATTAGTAATGAGCAATTTATTACTTTTAACCACAATATATTATTTAAAAATATTTAGTAGTTTATCATTAGCATTCAATATGAGTAGTATACATAAAAAATGAACAATAAGAATCACACACAAATAGAGTACACCAAAAATTTACATGGAAAACCATTGTGGGAGAAAACCATGAAATTATTTACTTATATTGTCAAAGAAGTACATTCATAGGAAGCACTGACTTCCTTGTTTTCTAGATACAAATGGAAGGAGTCTACAACCCCCTGGTTTCTGAGGCTCCAACCTGAATGAATATACAACTCCATGATTCTACGACACCAACTAGAAGGAGGCTACAATCCCCTTTCCTTGTCCCTTCCAACCACCCTGAAATATAAGTGTCAAATAATTGATACTACCACTCTCTCTCTATCACTGTCAATTTGTCCCTATAAAACATGTACCACCAACCTGTGAAAACTTGTAACAACAACGTGTCACAATAATCTCCTGAACCAATCAAATATGATCACATAGATATCATACCCACTATCACAAGTGTATCTCTCAAACCATTTACAACTATGTCTCTCTAATCATGTTACATACATATATAAGAAATCATAAACCAAGTGTAGTGAATCCTCACGTCAACCAAGAATCAAAACCTCACTGTTATGTAGCCCCAATATGTACCAATAACTTAAAAAACACACCTAAACCAAAATCTTTCAAACATGTACCAAGAAATACAAGATATGCATAAAAAATATACCCAACAAAGTGTGCCAATGATAAACAACAAATATACCAGCATTGTGACTTTATATATATGTCTCATATAGTATGTATCATATAGCCAATAGTCCCTCCAGGGAAAATCCTTAATCTCCCATGACCATATCCCAGGCAATCACCAAAAGACCAACTTCAATACAATCATATAACATACCTATTCTTTCTCTAGATAGCTCTGTTGTACCTGACCATTGTTATCCTTTCATGTAGCTTCTCCCCAACCTCTATAACCTGAACCAGAGCTCATTCCTCAGGTATAATAGTGCCTCACATGATGAAGGAAGTTGTCTCGCAGGGCCTCGCATGACATGATATACACAACCCGTGTGGGTGCCTTGCGGGACGTTTAATCTCTAACCCATGAGGATGACCCTAATCAAGGTTTTTCACAATTTTTCCTCTCTCTATTGCAATTGTGAAACTTTGTCGTCACTCTTCCTTCGCTACCTCATACTTGCACAACTTCAAATGTATCAATGAGTACCTGAAATAAACCTTTCACAAGATAGATATTCAATGTGCTCAATAGGTGTTAATGGGAGTCTCTTTCACTCTTGTTTATACTCTCCAAGTGCCTTCCTTTAGGGGTCATATTCTAACTGTTTTACCCAACTTCCCTCTTTTAGGGATTAACCCACTTTCTTATTGCAACTACTTTACCCATAATTAGTAAAATCACCACTTCTTGTTGCAACTAATTTATTTTTAATTATTTTCTTATTTCAACAACTTTACCCATAATTAACTCCTAGTTGCAACCACTTTAACTAGTAAATTTCTTGATGACTTACTAGGAGATTCTAGAATAATTGAACTACTTTTTGACCTTCTAGGGGATTCTAGAATATTCATGAGGGTCCTCCAACTTCACTAAGCCATATCTCCCCAACTGTGAGGAACCATGTGATGTACCACATATCACCGGAAACAGTGTGACATTTACTGTCCATCTATGATAGTATTACATGCAAATTCCCTGATCTTCATGTCTTTATTCGTCATCCAAACTCGGGTTCCTTAACCACACCTCTAGGGATACCATAATTTTCTACTGGACTTGCTTCAAGGGTTGAAATCAATGAAAACCAACCCAATCCATCAACATTCAAGACTCCATTCACCCAAATTTTAAAGGAAGTTATATGAAGTTTGCATTGGAGAAATAAATTGTTTGCATTGACAAACGTGATTTAGTGAGATTATGATATTGTTCAAGTCGACGTCTATTCTTGATCCTTTTAGGTTTCCAAGGCCTCTAGGGCCTCTAGGTTTTCTTTGTCTTCTTGGAGATATAACTAAAAAAAATATATAGCCATTAGGGTTGCATAAAATTACTCTCTTTTTTATTTATATCTCACATTTCAACCGTCAAAATTTGCTAGAAATCTACCATAATAATCTACTAGTCTCAACACACTTTTTGGGTGGTTTAATTTTTGTTTTGTGGGTTGAAATTTTCTGTTGTAGCAATAAATTTATACATCCATACGACTGATAATATATATTTTCAATACTTGTTTATAACATTGTTATTTTCATTGCTAAAGTCTTATGCCTTCATACTTGAGTTACTCTAGTTATTGCTAGCTTATCTCTTGCATCATTTACCTGACTTTTAGCTTCTTGTAGCAACATTAATAATTTTTTACTTGATGATATATATTTCTGTTGACTGCTACAAATAGGGACAACAAGATTAACTTGCTTTTCCATTGGATTGTTTATCTTGTATCTTGACTTTTCTTGTGTCTCAGGTAGGTAAATCATATTTTGCAGGTACTCAATTTGATTGGAAACTATTAACCACTTTAAAGACTCTTTTTCAAGATATCTTCAACTTAGTATCTTGACCTATAGGGGCATCACTTCCATCATATCACGTTTCATCTCATTTCCGCATAGGGTCACCCAGGAGTCCCCCCTTGTGTTGGATTCTTTCTTCACTAAAGTGAGAGTAGGGTTTATCTGAGGTGACAATGGGTAAACCCTCCCACCATTATCTCCATATTGTGGATCGGATTGGGATTTTCCCAACCTACAGTTTGTCCGATAATATTTTGGCACCCTTGTCGAGGAGGATTTTTAATCCCCTTTCATGTCCTAACGACACTTTGGCAAGCTTCATTCCCAAAGAATTTACCCCTAGCTTTCCCGACAACTCCACATTCCAAGAACCCACCTTTCCTTGTTTCTCTCTTTCCATCCTTTAATGAGGTTTGATCTCATCTGGCGACTCCATTGAGGTGTTTTGATGCAGGAGCATCGCCAACAACAAGCGACCGTGGGACAAACGCCAACGCATTTTGGCACATGATGAATTGTTTGAAATGTTTTCAAGTTTGATATGCCAAACATAAATGAAATAGTTAAGAAAGGGTGTACTTGTAGATTGTAATCATACCTTGAGCATCCCGCTCTTGTCTAAAGGACTAAGGGGCATTTATGTTAGTAAATGTAAGTAGGTAGCTTTGAATTCTTAGATTAGATAGTTTTTAGGAGTTGGAGGGAAAGAAGATATAGACACCCTCATTTGTATCATTGTAACATTAGAAGCAATATAATCAATCAAGAGAGCATAGGAGAGCAGAAGCAGAGAGTTGTGTAGAGTAAAAACCCATGTACAGAAGTTCTAGATTAATACAAAGATATTTAGTTCAGACCCATGGTGTTCAATTGCTTTCTGTGTTTGTACATGCTGATTGATATATGATTGTTACTCTCTGTTATGCATTTGCTTTGATGCGTGAATTTATGATTTCATATTAAATGTCTGAAATCTAAAGAGAGGGAGAGTAAAGAATGAGTTTCAATTGTTTCTCTGTCTGAGCAAGAGTTTTCCTGCAAGGAGTGCAGTAAAATTGTCTGCAAGGTGTGCGTTCATAGAAGTCAGAGTTTGTCTCTGCAATCTTAGGAGGGATAACATTGTTCTCATTCTCGCAGAAGTGCAAGTTAGGCACAGGAGCCGTACAAAGTGTGCGCAGGCCGAGTAGAGTCTCAGAGGTTGCAAACCTGAGGAAACTATTGAAAGACTGTTGTCGCAAGGAGTACGCAGAGTCGAAGAGGTTCAAATACTTAGAAGTATTTGAAGAATTTCCACAGGGAGTGTGCGCAAGATTATTTTTGAAGACTCAAGTTGTGGAGAAAGCTCAGAAGGGATAGAGTCTTTGAAGTTGTCAAAGAGAAGCTCAAGAGGGCTAGTGCCTTGAAGTGTTGGAAGGAGGCACAGTGACGTTGTTTTGCTGGTGGACAAGTTTCATGAAGGCATACTTGTTCATTTCGTAGGATATGTTAAGGAGGAATTGGACGGTTAAAATTATCCATGGAGAATTCGCGAACTTCCGAGGGCTGTCAGATAATGCAGAGGAGAAAGGGAGTTACGACAAGCATTCTTCAAGTGCAAGCTCAGGATAAATCGGACCATGGGATCCAAGCCAACAAGGGCCGTTAGATCACTCGCGTAATCTCATTTTCTGGATTTGTGAGTTGAAGGTTTAAAACCTTTGCATCAATATTCGTGAGGTCATGAGGTGCGAAGTCCCGAAATAGCGAAAGAATATGATCCGTCCAATTGGAAGAAGGACACATGTCACGGGATCCTCTCTATCAGGGATTCAAACATCGAGGTTCAGAGAAGGAAGTCCTTCGACTTCACGAGTGGTGAAGTCACGAGAAGATTAGGACCATCCATTCGAAGACTGGAACACAAATTGGAATAGACAAGAGTGCCAAAGGGTCTAGGAGCAACTAGAGAATCCCCTCAAGCGTTTTATTCTTGGATGAGGAAAGGAAAATTCAGGAATCAAATAATGGAGGCATTGGAAAAAGAGGTAACTTCACACTGATGTGATTTGCATTAACATGATAGGTGAATAAATACAAAACAAATCACTGTTGGTCTTTCATAACTGATTAATTATTAAGCTTCCTATCACTTATTAACTCTTCATATTTACACTAATGTTACAATAATACAATCTTATACTAATGTTACAATAATACAATCCCATGATTAAGTGTCCAACATACATCCATCTCTCATGCTTGGAAGGAGAAAGCCCCAAAAAAATATTTTTTTTATTATTTTTAAATATTTTATATTTGTCTCTCACTCTCTTTCTATATATAAAGTTGATATAAAATCATTTTAATGACTAGAAGTATTTAAACATTTTATTTATAACTCATATTGTATTTTTTTTGTTATTGGTATTTTTTAAATATTAAGTATCAACTTCATATTAAGCACATACATAAGAAATTACACATCTCAATGTAGAAATCCCCTTTTGACATTTCTTCCATATTAAACTATAAAACATCTCATTATTATTTAAGATACTAATAAAAAAAAATATTTTCCAATTAAAAGAATTATGAATTCAAATAAAAAAACAAAATCAACATTCATATAAGTAAGTAATCATGGTGTTTATGTGAATAAATAGATACTTGCCTCTATTTTGAATGTTGTATCTATGTTTTGAATGTTTAATCTATATAATGTTTTATTGTATATATGTTTCAAGTATGCATTTTATATACTTTTATTAATAAAATCACTCTCTAGTTGTGTCTTACAAAGCACCTTTGTTCATATTCCAATAAATAGTCAAATATCTACAATGCTCATGATTAAGGGAGTAGAATTACAATTTTGGTGATCAACGAAATAATAATATCCATAGTCCAATAAATAGTCAAATATATATTATGCCCATGATAAAAGTAGTCAAATATATACTATGCCGATGATCAAGGAGTAGAATTGCATGTTTGGTGCTCCCCGAAATAATAAAATGCTTGTGATGTATTAGAGATGCACTTACACTTGACCTCGACAACTGCTCAAAATTTTATATAGCTAAAACATGGTAAGTGTCGCATCCACATCAACAAAAGAGTGATGTCGCAGACACATCAACAAAGCACTGTGCCACATAGTAGATTTCACATCAACAAATGCAATGAAGAAGTTTCACATGCCATGATATAAGGATTGAGACTTCTGTTGATGTGGCACCTATCAAATGGGACTTACAAGTATTTGTATATTGAATTAGCATCAATTTTACATGGCCATTTGATGTTCTAACATCTATATTATATTGAGTTTAGGTTGGTTCTATATTGGTTTCATATTGTTTAGGTAGATTGTACATCCATTAAAATATTATATGACTGCTCGATTGAAAAATAAAGAGATTGTTATTATTAACGTGCACTTGACATTCTAAATATTGGAGATTTAGGAGGTGAAATTACTTCCTTACACCCTAATATAATTCTAGCTTGCTAAAGTCAAAGAATAGCTTGATTTTTCACAAACTTAGTTTCTAAGTGGCTTCGTAAAGATATTGACAAGCTAATCATTTGTCTGGCAATAAATAAGATTCACAATATTTTATTGTACTAACTATATCAAATAATGAGCATGAAGCTCTGCATGTTTCATTTTTTTGTCTGCAATAGGATTCTCTGCAACTTCTATCACATTTTGATTGTAAGAATATACTGCAATTGATTCACCTAGAAAACTGAATTCACCCATGGGATGTCGAATCCACATGGCCTTTATAACAACATGCACTACACCACGATATTCCATTTTTTTGGTTGATAAATAAATTACCTTGTGTTTTTTACAATATCAGACATTGGTTCTAGAGCCAAGTTGGAACAAACAGTAATGTATAGACTTCATGTCATCACCATCTCCAACCCAATTTGAGTCAATGTAAGTGAGTACCTAGTTCAAATTGTAACTTACCTCGATATAACAAGAAATTCTATGTGTAGCTTCAAGGTGACTTTCTCATGGATCCTGCATAAATCAAGAAACTGTATTGATGGTAGAGGAAATATCATGTCAATTATAGTTAAATAGATAAGGCTACCAACAAGTTGTTAGTAGAATGTAGCATCAATATTCAAACAATCACACTCCTTGGTTACCTTTACTCCCAACTAATAAGGTATAGCACAGGTTTTACATTCTTCCATTCTAAACTTTTTGTAAAATATTGAGCACATACTTAGGTTAATAAATAAAGATACCACCACCCATTTGTAAAACATGGATGCCCAAAAATAAATGGAATGAACCAAAGTTAGTAATCTCAAATGTATTTATTAACTATTTCTTCAAACCCAAAATTAAAGTAACATTGCTTCCAACAATGACTAGGTCATCCACATATAATTCAACAATTAATGTTTCACCTTTTGCATGCAATACATAGCTGTTGTGATTTGATTCATAACAATTGAAATCAAGATTGAGGAAAAAGGTCAATATTTTCATACCATGCTCTAAGAGCCTATTTTAAACCATACAAGGATTTCTTCACTCAACCCATAAGATTTCCATCCTTCAAAGCACTTTTGACATCCATCTAATGTACCTCCCATCCAAAGTGAGAAGCAAGTGAAAGAATTCATTGAATAGAATTAATCTTTGCAACCAATGCAAAGGTATTTATAATTCATGCCTTCTTTCTAAGAAAATCCTTTATCCACCAAACAAGCCTTGTGTCTTTCAACAACTCCTTTAGATGTGAATTTGGTATTGTATACCCATTGACATTTCACTACATTATTTCCTTATGATCAAGAAACTAAGTCCCATCTATCATTCTTCATTAAGTAATGATACTCATCACGCATAGAATTCTCCTATTTAGGTTGACCATGTGCATCTACATATGTATCTAGATCACATGTCTCTAGTACACATGCCATTAGAGAAACACTTCCATTATATTTATGACTTCTAGATCTTATTGACCCTTGATATCTCCTGGATCCACTCCAATAGTTTCAATTGTATTGGTCACCCATTTGGAAAGACAAACCCCAATTGTTGAAGTATTTCATGTACCAAGATCATCATTTATGGACTAAACAAGAGTCCAAAAGCTTGTAGTTGATTCTTAGATGGAAGGTAAATTGTTATTTGAGCTAGACAATGAAGTTCACTAACTAATCGATGGTCTTGTGAAATAGTGAGTTGATCCATAATTCCCTAGAATTTCCAAAGGAATGTTGCTTAACAATATAGAAGAGGAATTCAATGGGATGATACTTAAGGTATTCTCATCAAAGAAAACATATCTTCTATATATAATCTCTTGTTTGACAAGTTCAAACAATCTATAGACCTTCGAATTTTTATAATAAACCATCATGATACAAGAATGACTCTTTACATCTAGTTTCTTCTTTCTATCTCTAGAATATGAGCCCATGATATGCATCCAAAGGCTCTAAGATGCCTAGGTGAGGTTTCCCTTTTTCTCCACCATTCAATTGGAGTCACATCCCATATAAATTTAGTGAAAATAAAATTTAAGAAATATTTTGAGCTACATATGGCTTCTTCCCAAAACTTAGTCAATGGATATTTGTCCCAAAGAAAACAACATGACATTTCAACCAAATTTCAATTATTTCTTTTAGAAATGCCATTATTTTTAAGGTGTAAGATAAAAATATCTTCCAAGAGACATCATTATGTGATAGGCATATTTTAACATTCTTACCCACATTTTATCCTCCATTGTCTAATCTTGAACATTTCATAGGTATATTGCATTGTTTTTCATCAAATGCCTTATATTTCTTGAACTTTTCAAAGACATGACTCTTATTCTTCAATACATATATGAAACGTATACCTGGAAAAGTCATCAATGAAGGTCGATAATACCTTACATTAGCTAGTGATTTTTTATTCAAGGTAAAAAAATAACTATGGACAAGTTCCAATTGATTATTTTCTCTCCAATATTTCCTTGTTTCAAAGGCATTGTGATGATTCTCCCCAAGCATACATACCTCACATACTCCATCAAGGGAAAACTTTAGGTAGTCAAGTAATGATGTTTTGTTTCACCATCATTTTCAAGCTTTGAAATATCAGATGTAAATTTTTTGTTGGGAAAGTCATTGAACGTATATAGTCTATTCTTCAAATCAAGGAAACCTTCAATAGCAACAACAATTTTTTTGTGCATGTACTTCAAAACAAACTACTTTGACCAAAACTCTACCTTATTGTAAGTCCAAGTTAGTTAATGTATAGACAACAAATTTGTACTCAATTGAGATACATGATACAGATCAATGATCACATCATTCTAACATTCAATCTTTCCACAACCAATAGTAGTAACCATATCATCATTTTTTACAAATATTTCTTTTCTGCGTCCTATTTTATTGAAGGAAATAGGGGTTAAGCATCTTTATACATGTCATGGGTGCAACTAGAGTTGACTATCCATTCACTCTAATAAGTATGAGTATGCAAGGCATCAGAAGCACTAACATAAAATGTATATCTATCTTCATTACCTTCTAAAGTTAAATTTTGCAAGTCCATTAATCTTCTAGTAGACACATCTTATTCAAGTTTCTTCACTTTCTCCTCTAGGTCATTGGTCTTCTACCAAAAATCCTTCTCCATATGTTATAATATTTTTCAATAGAGATATGTATTCTTCTTTCTACCTTTTCTAGTCAAAGTGTGATCACCATACTTCTTCTTATAAATATCATTGATGTAGTCTAATGATTTATCTTATTGACCTCTTTCTTTATACTTTTCCTAACCTTTTGCATTCAAAGAATGGGCCTGTTTCTTGACCTCAAGTTTCCCTTCATTAAATTTTTGGTTCTATGCCCTAATCAACAAAAAATAGAAAGAGTCAAAGGAGTAATCCTTACAATCATATTTTCTAGAGCTTGAGTTGGCATGGAATACAATCAGAACACATCATAAAGTGTATTTAGATTGATTAGGATCTATTCTATGAATTGACCATTTTTCTTTGGAAAATCCTTTATGTATTCACTCAATTTTAACTGAAGTTATTTCACATGGCCTATATAGTCCTTAATTCCTTCAAAAGAGACAGGATCTTGATATATTTACTCTTTCTCAATCCCCATAATTTAACTTTCTTTGGTTTTATCAAATAGATTATTCAACAACTTTTAGATGGAATTTGGGTAGCTGATCCCACTTGTATGAAATTGAATCTCCCTAGAGATGTAGATTGTTATGACGTCTACATTCTGATCCTTATTGTTTTTCATGAGAAACTTCTATTGGTCATCCTTTGTCTCTAAAACCACAGTTTTTGTAAACTACCATAGTGATTGAATCTTCAATAATGTTTCCATATCTTGTGCACAAATTCCAAAATTATGGCCATTTATAACCACATGTTATGGCTTAGAACTCATAGTGTCAGTCTCTAGATCTAATCCTTAATTAAGTCTATAGGTTGAGACCTTGAGTCAATATTCCAAACAAATCCAACTTATCATGAGTGTGCACAACTAAAAATCTCCACAAGAATTGTAGACAACATGCTAGATATCAAATCTATAGCTCTTGTATGATGTTGGAGAATCAAGGGATTAGGTAGATGAGAGAGCTAGTATTCTAATATAGAGATGGTGTATAAATGCATTTTTAGAACACTTAAATCACAATTGATCATTTCTAATCATAAATAATAGATTTCACATATATTCACCATCATATCATAGATCAATCAATAGGGCCATCTTATATAGCACCAATATGTAACCAACTCCCTTGAAGTGATTAAAACAAGGTCCACATACATTGGTTAGGACACATAACAAACTCCTTAATTTCTACCTTTCTCTATGCACTAGTGGACTATTTTGTTTTAACTACCTCACTAGTCAAATGCCTAGTTCACTATTTAGTTGGTCTCTTATTCGACCACTTAGACAACCTCTTATTGTGATTATCAACTATTGATTAATTTTCTCCAAAAAATAAAGAGGTGTGATGAACTTGCATATCCTATTATTCCAATGCTACAGAATGATATGAGGCTAGGGGTAGGGTTATCTTTGACATGTAGGAGCTTGTTTTGAAATGGGGGATTATTGTTCCATCTATTTGTGGGGATTTGCAAGGTTCCACATTGCACTCGCTAAGTTTATTCATACTAAGGTGACAATTTAAGGGGTGTGTAGACAATTTTGTATAACCAAGAAACAATTTACAAAACTAAAGAAGGCCACCCCTCACAAAGTCTTGTAGGCTTGGGCTAGGACATACTTCTCACATGCATGGGTAAAAGAGTATGTTGAGGCAACATACTAGTTGGACCTAGATTTCATTATTCTAGTTATATCACATTATTAACCAATCAACTCTCTCATGTAATTGTATGTCCAAAGAAGGTAATATTGCATGTGATATCAACATATAGAGGAGGATTTATAGAGGACGAAAAGAAATTTTGATGCGAATGTCATTCTACTGGTGGAATTGGAACCATATTAAACATTATTTTCCATAGTGGAACCCAATGAGGGACATCGATACATTTTAGATAAAGATACTAGTCACAGGGGAAGGGAGAGGCTTCATTACAAAGCATACAATGTAAATGATGTACCCAACTGTGATGATGAAGTCATGAAAGATGTTCAAAAATTCATTTCAGATTTCCAAGCTAAGAAGGAGAAAGTAGAATTACATGTGTAATAACAAGATAAGCATAAGGAAGAGTATCACATTTTGCTAGCCATTTACTAGACACAAGAGAACAATTAATTACATAGTAAGATTTTGAATTCAAAGATATAATAATTAAGAAACAAGATGGGAAATGAAAAGCCAATCTAATGAATGGAAATAGAAAGGGAGTCAAAGTTAACTCCCCTCCCTTGAAGAAAAATTACTTTTCAAAGAAATGAGAGTAGTCAAGAGCTCTAAATAATGATAAGTTTATCACCTTAAAGTCATCAAATGAGGGGCCAATAAAATGAGTCTTGATCATCAAGGGAAGGGAACATAACTAAGAATGGGGCATGCAAGCCTACCATTATACTGTTGACTAACAAGAAAATAGTTATCCTCACGAAGAAATAGATAGATATTTCCAAGGACAAGCTCAAATTCAATGAAGGGAAATACATTGAATTGGTGGGAGGTAGGTCTCACACTCTCCCCACTTGGGTTCAAATTATCGATAAGAAATTTGACTCACTATGATAAGGCTAAAAGGTTAGACACCCCAAAGAGTGGGGTCCCTCTCACGAGTATGTATCATGGGCCTAGCCTGTAATGTCCTTTACTATTTTTTTCCCAAGTTTGGCTCAGTTTGTTGATGTTGACATTTTGTCAAATGTTTTTCATATAAACTACTTAATGACATTTTAATGGGTCTTATTGATTTGCACACAATATATGGATACTGCACATAGAATGTACCCAAAAACTTGTTGCAATTTTGATTATATAGCAACATAAATGCAATTGGAAATTATTAGAAATATCATAACAACAAGCAATTAATAACAATCTTTGACCTGTATATTAAATAAATGGTTTCATTTAAATACAAGAAAGGTAAAACAATCATATAGGAGATAAATAGGCATGTATAATTAGTTTGTGTGCAGCAAATGGGTGGCTAATGAGCCCAACAATATCTTAATGGTGAACTCGACCCAGTCTAGAATTGATTTGACCCACAGAATGGTTCTGACTCCAATATCACTCTTAGCCACAACAAACAAGAATGCACCCCAGCAAGGAAATGTTAAGTTTTTACTTATACATCTAGCAGTTACGGTTCTTCTTTATGATTTTATTCATTTAGCACATTAGCTAGATAAATAAGATCACTTAAAGAGAGGAAATCATAGAAACAATAGAGACACACAGATTATCCTAGGAAACCCTCATGGAGGAGAAAACCCAACAAAAAATTCCTCAATATAGATATACCAAAGACTGAATAGAATATCCTCCTCTACTCCTTCACTAGGAAGAGTAGTGCACCACTTAACCAAGAGATGCCAAGACATAGAACAAAACCCTCTATGACATCACCCCCAGTTGCAGTAGCAGTTCCTCCAAGACTTGCACACTTCTTCATAGCTGCAGAGCTAGTGTGGTGAGTGTGTTCAAATGAGACACCATCCTCACATATAAATACAAGTTGTGAGGTGGCGCTAGGGTTGTGACTCTTCACTTGGTGGAGATGACTTCTCTTAGAATTGGCTAAAACCACTTTAAAAATACTAGGGGACAACTTTACAAATACCACCATACAAATAAATGTTGACCAATCCAAAAAAGGGGATTTGATCTTATACAAGACTCGACTTGATCAATCCACAAAAGGGGATTTTATATATACAATAATGACTCAAATATAAGTAGAATATTCTTCGAAGTTACAATAATTCAACACTTCCCCTTAACAAGAAGGGTATTCTACTAACAACATTAATAACAAATGACTAGAATCAATATATCATCAAGAGGAGGGGACATCTTCATCAACATCAGGAAAGTTGTCGGTCATGTCTATAGGTCATCGAAACTTTTTCTCATCATCAACATTAGTTGAAACTGAACATCATCATCATTTGCATCATGGAGATAGAGTAACATCATCATCATCAACAACATGAAGTTGGATTAACATCATCAACAACATGAAGCTGGAACATCAACATCATCAATAACATGAAGCTGGAACATCAACAACATCAAGAACATGAAGCTAGAACATCAACATCATCAACAACATGAAGTTGGAACATTAACATCATCATCTATGAGTGGAAACAAAATGAGGTAGGTGCATCAACAACAACATCTATGGTACTTTGACAGACCGTCCTTACCGGACCTTTGATATCTACCTAGAAATAGTACGATTCCCTAGGATATAAAATCCTAACAAGATACCACATGGTACTTTGACAGATTGTCCTTACCGAACCTTCGGGATCTGCCCAGGAATCATAATATTCCCTAGGATATAAAATCCTAACTGAACTGCCACTATTGACCACAGCTAGAATATACATGCACATGTACTCTGACAGACCATACTTTCTGGACCTTCGATATCTTCCCACAGATGATCAGTCCCCTAGGATATAAAATCCTAACTGAGCTACATGTTGTTGGTCAGGATACTATAGTATCATCAACATCACTCCCCCTTTAGAGGGAGGTCCTTTCGGACTACACCAAGCTTTCCTTGGAAGTACTCAAACTTCACATGAGATAGAGGCTTAGTCAACACATTTGCAACCTACTCATTTGTGCCAACATATTGGAGCTTTACAACTCCCTTCTACACCATGTCTTGAATGTAGTCATATTGCATATCTATGTGCTTCATCTTATCATGGAACACTGGGTTCTCTATCATATTTATGAAACTATGGTTATCACATAGAATCATGGTAGATTCCATCTCCATATCGAATAGACCTGTTGCTATCGGACTAATCGGTAAGTGCGTACACAAACAGATCTCCCTAACTTCCACAAGAAACTAGAACAAAACAATACAAAATACATACTTCTCCTTAGACTTCATTGTCATACAAACTAGTTTAGAGAGATACAAGTGACATACCTTTTAAACGACGCTTCATCCTCACTAGTTTGAAGAATGGTAAGTCTATCTAAGAAGCACAACCCAACAAAGAGGGAAAACAAATATATATATATATATATATATATATATATATATATATATATATATATATTCGAATGAATTCTATGTATAAGATCAAGGAGTTATACAATAAACATTAAGATACATTTATAGGGAACAAATGTATTGTTTCATTGTATTAAATGGAAAGTGGTGAATACAACCCATGCCTTGATGTTGCAAATTCCCCTTTCAATGGATATTTTCTCCAACAAACACACCTTTTTTCAAATGCCTTGGATGAAGAAGATCCACAATATGACTTAGATAACTAAAGAAAAGCTCTCAAGCATAATCTATACTAGAAATATCCACGCAAATCTTAGCCTATTCAACCTTAGTATTTTCCATGAGAGATCCCTCTTTATATTGTGTGAAAGAGATATGGATGAGGAGATTAGGATGATTGCACTAAATCAGAGAAGTGAGTAAGATCCAAACCGATCGGAGGCCACCTCATCTTCTAGAAGATTCCCTTCTAGAACATTCATGAATTTTTACTTTTCCTTTTCTTTAAGCATCATCATTGTTGGATTATTGAGAGGGGGGGTGAATAAGTAATAACGTAATTATAATCCTTTTTCTTCAAATGTTATATCAATGTAGAATTATTATCCAATAATGAGCAGTAATAAATAAACAATCACACGCATACACAGTACACTGGTGTTTTACG
>JASDQU010207904.1:28394-43764 GCA_032191745.1 Picea mariana | reverse complement strand
TGGGCACATCAGTCTATGTAGCGGATAAAGAACATGTATTTCCACGATTGGAAGCATATCTGCATACTTTGCCACGAAAAACCAAAATCGTTTAGCTATGGCCATGCATTTTGGTAATATTTTGTGGCTTGTAATATATTTTGGGCAGGGAATTTTTTTATATATTTACAACCATGGATGGAGAAAAACAAAGGTTCATGTTTCTGCCTATATTTTATTCTATTTGTTCAGTCTCATTTACTATATGTACATATTACTTGTTCGTCGGTGCATACCAGCTTCCATTCATGTTCATTGTATTTTGTGCGTTCCCACATTCAAACAAATAGAATAGCTGGAGAAAACGACTGAGTCTTGACTGCAACAGAAATAGAAAGGTACATGCTTGTACTGTTATTTCATATTGCCTTGTTTTGTATTTCATTTATTTTCTGTATATGTGTTCACCTAGTTTATTGTATGTATATGTTGCATACCTTCCTACATAGCAACTTATCTTCATTACATGTCTTCCTGCATACTAACTTCCTTCATGCCTGTTGTATTTTTCCTGCATTGCTATTCCAGTACGTTGGATACATGTACTATTATTTCATATTCGAATGTTTAGTATTTCATTTACTGTCTATGTATTTGTTGTGCTTGTTCTACTGCTTTGCACCCTCCCCCCCCCCTGTATGTATATACTACATATCTTTCTGCTTATTCTCATGTGACTCGTATTCTGTTTGTTGTTACATTGAATTAAATAGAACTGTTTTTCTTTCTTTTACATGTATGTCTCCATACTAGCTTGCCTTCATGTTCATTGTATAGTCGACGTTGCTACCTTGGAAGAAACAGGTTGGTTGGACAGGAAGATGAATTGTTCTGTGAAACGACAGAGGGTTCTATGGTACAATCTTTAAAAAGGTATACCAACTATGCTAGTAAACTAAATATACAAAGTGGGTGGGGGCATATAATATTAGAGTAGAAAATGATGTCTTGACAACAATGGGCCTTTGTG
This sequence comes from Picea mariana, assembly GCA_032191745.1. Taxonomy (NCBI): domain Eukaryota; kingdom Viridiplantae; phylum Streptophyta; class Pinopsida; order Pinales; family Pinaceae; genus Picea; species Picea mariana. The sequence continues at coordinate 42,755 of JASDQU010207904.1, read as the reverse complement.
CCCTCCCCATTTCCACTTTTTCCATTTTCTACTATCCCCTTTTCTTTCTAATTGCTCTGCTTAGTGGTCTTTTGGTTCACATTTATTGTCACGCTTCTACCTTATTCCATACTTACCGACTTTGTTGATTGCAGGTGCCATGTTGGCAGGTTCAATATTTCTCCCCTGGCTTCTAGGGGTCCATGATATACAGATTGGCCATCATGCCCCACCATCATGCCCTATTTATTGTTACACATTTTTCTAGTCAAAAACTCAAAGGCATACAATTTGACCCTCGGGTCCTCATGTTTCTTGAGTATCCCTTAACACCCTATTTCATATTCCATCTCCTTCCACCTTGCATGTGACATTAAGAACTATTATGGACAGTATACAATGCATATTCTTGTTTAGTCCTTCCGATGTTCATATACACATGCTTGCATAAAAAAAAGTTGGACTAGTGACATGGCCATGAGCAGTTAGTCATCCCAGACATCAACAAACTGACAAGGCCAAAGGTAAAGATGCATACATTATGTTCCTAGTATGTTTACCAAAAAAATATCCTCGACTATTTATTAATCTATGGCATGGTGAATATGCTGATGTCATCTGCAATACATGGTTTGCAGTTCACAAGAAGTATCAACAAGTACAAGTGAGACGCCAAACATAACATAGGTTCTACAAAATAAGAGGCGTGGTTGCAAAATTCTGGCTCCATATTTCATCAAACCTATGTGTCTACTTGTAGACTTATGCCAGTGAAAAAAGAATACAAAAAAATAATGCACAATACCATTCACTTTAGTTTTCCTGTTCAAAAATTGTCACCAGGTCTAGACTTGTAACACCCAAAGTACTATCAATAGAGGGATTGAACAACCGTCGAACTGGACAAGTGTTCATCGGGGACATAATAGCACCTACTTGGACAAGGAAAACAAAAATAGATCCATTATGTGTGCTGACATGACAGACAAGGATGCCATGATGACGGTCACACTGACTATTCCTACACAACTTGTCGAGAAACATGTAGAAAAGATATTGCCGGGTAATGGGATATCCATTACAAATTTTAATATATTGACCAAAACAGTATATGACCGTGGTGATTGTGATCGGATTATTTCTCTCAACTAAACAAGTATTGTGGAAAAAATTCTCGTTGTTTGTTCAGAATATCGTTTCATCCCGGACACAACTATCAACCATCTTGCATAGAGCAATAATATTTACCCAATCGGAACCATTGGCGCAACTGTCACACTAGCGAGAAAACTTGTCTTGCAACACATTCTCCATATAAAATATGGAGAGTCGGACAGTGACAAGGCAATATTATCGTTCTCCATATCCATTTTTTTCCTTTACTCTCGCATGTGCATGTATCTTGGGTAAGTTACATAAATATTGTACTGTTCCATGTTGTACTGCAATTGTTCGATACATATTCATTTTTTTTTTCGTCAATGGAACAACAATTGCATAAAGGGAAATTTCCACTTATGCTCTTCAAAAATATAACAAAGAAAATGGATGTTAGAGAAAAGATCTTTCACACAACCCAAGCAACATTTGTAACAGAGTTGCAAGCAGACATAGTACAGGATTTGAAGAAACTAACTGGCTCTACAACTGTTGTGTGTATACATCTACAAAATCATCCTCACTTTTCTTATACAAATAACCTTCACCAAATTTCTGCGGCTTGTTTAATTTTTTTTTTTTGAGGGGGAGAGGGGGGTGCAGTAGTGTATTATATTGCTAAGTGTATTAATTCATATGCTCGTGTTTCCAGGTTGAAGGTGTTTTGGTTGCAATGAATGCGTACTCGACCCCCTTTGACCCTGTATGTGAAAAATGCAACTCTCCTGCTTCTGCTTCCACTTTGATAAGTGATGATATGATTGATTGTTTGTGATACAGTGAAAAATGTCCATATATATATGGAAATTGTCTCAATGCTGCCATCCGAGCCGTGGGAAACACAACTGTGTATTGTACAATTAGGTAGCCTCTGTTATAAGATGTTCTTCTTAGATTATCCGAATTGTCATATGAAGCATACCTACAGAAGAAGGCAAGCAATGTCTACATGCTGCGCGACTTTCGGATACACAACAAATTTACCTTAAATGAGGACAATGCAATATTGCATATCGACTGAAGAAGAAAAAAGAAAAAAACAAGAAAAAAAAAAACATATCAAGCTTTGGCAAGAAGCAAAATTATCTCATGTGTCTCTGTAATATTTCTTCAACACCTAGATGAATGTTTGTCAAACTTGAGTACTTGAGAATCTAATTACACATGCAATCGATGCTGTTATTTTGACATCTTCTTGCATCTATGAGTAAGAATTTTGTTGTGTGTCTCTGCAATATTTATTCAACACCCAGATGAATGTTCGCCAGACTCGAGTACTTGAGAATCTAATTACAAATGCAATCGATGTTGTTATTTTGATGTTTTCTTGCGTCTCCCAGTGAGGATTTTGCATATTTGTTTCAATGTGCAAATAAAAGAAAAAAAAACATGGTCGGTGGTTGTTGCTTTGATGGAGGATCCTGCACGTTTTTTGGGTGTCCAAATTCGACAATTGTTTTTCAACTATTTAGCCATGACAAGATTTATGCAATTTTTTTTTGGATGCCTGAATAAAATAAAAAAATTGTCTCCAACTATACATTTATGGTATTGTATTTGCATTTTCTCGATGCCCTAATTGAAAAAAAAAGGAACTCAGCATGGATTGAAACATCGACTTGAGATATTCAGATCTTGCTATAGAGATTGCATGCACATAAGATTGTTCGGTCCAAAAATGGGAAGCATGGAAACAAACCCCATATATCTCATAGCCCCGGTTATTTTCTGGTGGGAACATATACTAGATGTAAGAGAAAACCAATGCCACGATGTGTTTTCTTTATATATCAAATTGTTTGATGCAAAGGTCGATGCGTGCTGCTATATGAAACCTTGTGGGATATTTCTTGTGGCCTGTTTGGAGTTTACTTGGTTCTTGGTTGTATGCTTCGCCTGTCAATATGTATATCGTGGAACTCCGAGTGTTGTTTGGAGGACACATAACAATAGACTTGCAATTTTTTAGCCAGCTAGCCCGCAAGTCCGCTTGTCAATTTGTATAGCGTTGTGATGCAATTGTAGTATGTGGCTTGTTTTAGCACTTTTCCTTGATCGATGAACTTGGTAGAATTAATCTCCTAGAATAATTTGAAATAAACGAATATATACTGTGTGAAGTCCAATGGTGCTATCATATCAATAAGAGGTCCTTAAAATTCAAATTGGTCGTTGTTATACCTGCGGTGATAAAATTAAAAAAAACTTTGTTTTGTTTACTTCATTTTTTTTAAAATAAGAGATTTAACATCCTTTAATAATTTTATGTAATTAAATTGTACAATACCAATATTTAATATTAATAATTTAGTATTTGAAAATAATGTTTTTAGATAATGTTAGATAGTTGATAGGGATTGCCATCTGTAAACAATCGCAATCTTGAGCCCGCCAGCCCTAGACTCCGTTTGTCAATTTGTATATTGCAGAACTCCGAGTGCTGTTTGGAGGACATGGAACAATAGAAGTGCAATGTTGAGCCAACCATCTTGCAAGTCCGCTTGTCAATTTCTATATCCTGGAACTTTGGGTGCTATTTGTAGGGAACAGAACAATAGAGGCCCAATTTTGACCCCGCCAACCCGAGAACCCGTGATCCAAAAAGTGGTTTAGTATGGAATGAGGGATCTATACATGCTATATAAAATCTCATGTCCATACTTTATAAAAGTACATATTTAGTATGTATTACTCGTTTCTCGAAAAATTTCTAGGTGCGGAAGTTGGCGGATACAGGTGTTCAGATTTCCACTTACTTTTATATCACCAGCTTGATCGACCGCTTCCCCGTTTCATATTGTACAAAGTTTTTCGATCGCGGGTTTCCGAATAGGCGGGTTTTTCTTTTAAATAAGATATTTAAAATCCTTTAATAATTTTATGTAATTAAATTGTACAATATCAATATTTAATATTAATAACTTAGTATTGAAAATAATGTTTTTAGATAATGTTAGAGAGTTGATAGGGATCAACATCTGTAAACAATCGCAATATTGAGCCCGCCAGCCATGGAGTCCATCTATCAATTTGTATATCACGGAACTCCGAGTGATTTTTGGAGGACACAAAACAATAGAAGTGCAATGTTGAGCCAGCCAACCCGCAAGTTTTCCTATCAATTTATATATCACGGAACTCTGGGTGCTATTTGTAGGACACAGAAAAATAGAGACCCAATTTTGAGCCCGCCAACCCGAGAACCCGCGATCCAAAAAGTGGCTAAGTATGGAATGAGGGATTCGTACATGCTCTATAAAATCTCATGTCCATACTTTATAAAAGTACAGATTTAGTATGTATTACTCATTTTTTGAAAAATTTCTAGGTGTGGAAGTTGGCGGATTCACGTCTTTAGATTTCACTTACTTTTATATCACCAGCCTGACAAACCGCTTCCACATTTCATATTGTACAATTTTTTTGGATCATGGGTTTCCAAATAGGCGGGTTCAACAATGCATTTCCATTGTTCCGCTGCCTGCAAACAACACCTGGACTTTCGCGATCTACAAATTAGAAAACAAATTGAAATAAAATAATATATACTATGCGAAGTCTAATGGAACAATCATATGAACGAGAGGACATTAAAATTAAAATTCATCGTTGTTATACTTGTTATCTCTTCTTTTTAGGGATACGTAGAAGATCATGTTTCGAGGCCCACATGTCCTAGACATGGAGTACCGAGAGCAGGATTGACTTGAGCATGGCCCTGGAGGGCCCATCCTTTTCTTCTTCCATCAACTTTGTCTTGTCAACAACAACAACATCCATCACCATCATCTTGGTCCTGTATCAGAGAAGGTTCTTGCTCCATGAGGTAATTGGTCCAGGTATCATGGTATGTGTCACTTTTGATCATTAAAACCTTTAAATATATGCATTTGATTCCTTTTATCTCTAACAACTGCTTGGATCTTACATTTTCCCACTTGACCATGCTTGGGGGAATTGACAGGGTGCCCTAGCAAGCCTGTGCCCATAGGTTTTGGTTTGCCATTGGGGGAATTTTTGAAAATCCATCGTCCACTCCCATCATAACACCACTGTTTCATCTTATCTCTTGCTCGTTTATCCCACTCCCCTTGTGTGGGCATTGGGTTGACCTATTTACAGGATGGCACCTTATCTCATGGGAAGAAGGGGCAAAAGGCCCAGAAGGTAAAAGTATCTGGTAAAATACAAAAATCCTAGAAATAAAACCTCGAGATGCTTTGCCCAGGGATCCCCGAGAAGGCAGTAAAAAGCCTCTCAGCAAGAAACAAGAGGGACCCAAAAAATAACAAAACAAGACCAACTCAGAGGATAGGGGGTCTCATCACGAGCTAACCTATTAGGTCCATGGATACCTAAGAGTATGACATTGCCACCATCTGGTTACCATGCCAGGGAAGTGACCTTTGGTTGCATGGCCAAGGGAAAGGGGGTCTCATCACGAGCCAACCTTCTCATCTATGTGAAAGTACTTGTGGGTAACGCTGCCATCTCTGGTCACCATGCCAAGGTAGTGTCCCCTGGTTAGTTCTTGAACAAAAAAAAAGTAAATAAAAGAATAAAACAAGAATAAAAAGAATAAAGGCAAGAATGGGCTTGGAAAAAATGCATCCATGACAGGTACAACTCGCCTTCTACAAAGGAACCCATAGGTAACACTTGTGCATCCTTGGCCCTCACTGCACCCACATGTTTGGACATCCCTAGCCACATCACCTCACTTACATGGTTTGGATGATATCTTTCTAGAAACTTTCCTTTTCTTGTGGACACTAGCCCAATATGATGCCTGTACCTTTTCTCAAATATTGTATTGCGGGTTTTTGTAATGTCTTTGAGCTATTGACTGATGTATTAGGGGTTTTATGCATATGTTTAATAATATTGATGATGAGATGTGATTTCCATTGCTATGATCCCTGTGACTGATGAGCCCATGGAGGGCGTAGCTTTTGATGTGTAGGACCATGCTCCACGAACATGTATCACTTGGACTGGTACACACAGGGAGATGACCAGTTCAGACCTCCATGGGGCTGAAGAGACCACCAGATGGATGCTAAGACCCCATCAGGGGGCAGAGATAGGACAAAGTTTGATCAGGGGTTTTGCACCTGAGAGGAAGAAGACGTTCCACCAGAGACACTCCGACAGGACTAGACCTAGGGGGAATGACCCCTTTCAGTGGAACGCTAGCCTTGGAAGGCTTAGGATGTCCCCATCTTCACCATGACATCATCCAGCTTCATGAACACTTTTGGAGGTAGATTGGGCAGCAGTGGCACATGTGGCATGTTGGAGAGGCCCCTGGAGGGGCTAACGTTTTGCTTCTGGATACTGCACTGGCCCTAGAAAGGGCTAACGTCTCCCTCAGAGGGGCTTGACATCTCACCTTTTGCTTGATTAGGGTTTTACTTAGCAATTTATTGTAAAAAAAGTATTATTTTGGTATTATGGCCTTATCGGCCTTTTTATGACCTAAAAATTAAATTAGGCCATTGATACACTATATATTGAGCGTTTTGACTCTCATTTTATCATCACAAATTCACTCACTCATAGTGAGGTCTGATTTTTAGCACCCTATTGGGGTTTTTGGCTGAACTAAGTGATGCACACTTGTTGAAGGAAGATATTTTTTGGCATTTATGGTGTTTCTCTTGAAGGAAGCTGTTACAACTAGGGTTTGCATGATTATTTCTTCATGAATTGTAAGTGTTTCTTCTGCAAAACTTCTTATTGAATGGTTGTATTTTAAATTTCTTGCATATCGATTATAAATTTGTTGAATCAAAACCCTAGGTGACAAGCACACAGGTAGGTCCTTGTCTCATGTCCCCTGATAGAGAAAATTTCAACCATTGAAAGAGAGGAAGAGAGCCTAGCCATAGCTACACTCCTTGTTTCTCTTTCCCCTGTGCTAGCCGTACCTTTTAGAATCCAAGAGGAGGAAGACGTCCCAGGCCTAGGTTATCTACACTTAGGGTTGTTTTTCCTTTAGGGTTTGATGAAAGAGCCTTGCTATAGCAACACTCTCCCTCATTAAGCCTTATTGTCTTGATTTTGTGCTTCATCTAAGCTAGCCGTTTGCCGGGAAGGAGGAGAGAGCACGAGGCATTGCTTTTGCGACACCAGAGTGAGCCTCTCTCCCCTAGGGTTATGTTTTTGAGACCCTGCTTTAGCAACACCTTGAAAATTTTCCCTCTAGTCCTTTGAAATCTCATCCCCTTCAACCTTTGCATCCTTCACTTATGACTCCATTAAACCCTAAGGCACTGATCTGAGAGTCCTTAAGCATTGAAGTGAAGTTGATCAAACAAACTCTTAAAACTCTTGAATCTCAAAACCCTAACCCTACTAACTCTAAGTTGTTGATGTCATCATTGGATATTTCATCTTCATTGCAACAATGTTTTACTTTATGAGATATTGAATGGTAGTTGAGGGCATTTATTAGACTAAGTGTTGATTGATTATATTGGATGCCATATCATTCTTATATTTATTGACAAGTGATACATTTATCATTGTTATTTTGTAAACATTGACTTCGTCAAAATTTACCTTTAATTTCTTATATTGAATATCAGATAGTCACTGATTTATATGAAGTACTAACCAAGATTGTGTGTATCAGTTTCCTTGTTGTATTGTCTCAAGAAGGTGCTTTTCTTTTCTTTGGTTATTGGCTATTTAGCCGGGACTATCTGATTGGAGGTGATCTGTGAAGGGAGAACTTGTCCTTGTCCTTTTATCCTTTTCCCTTTCAAAATCCTAGGTCACCGGGGACGTCTCCCCTGGGCCTAGCCTCCCTAAAGAGAAAGAACCTTCCCATCATGGTGACATTGGGTGGGATAGGTTCCTGTTACACCAGTTTGGCCTTCTATCTTATAGCCTTTTATCCTAGCTACAAACTGTGCAATAAAATTTTGGCGCCGTTGCTGGGGAACACTGAGTCAATTCTCCTCAAACGATAAATCTTTTCAGTAAGCCTTGCCTCAGAGACCTTTTATTACAAGCTTACCTGGCAATTCCACTAGGGTTTTTTCCCTTTTCTTTGATAATTTCAAGCAAATTATCTGGTGACTCCATCGATGACGACCCGTAGCAGGCGACAATACTCAAACTCCTCTACTGTGGCGACTGTCACTCTGACAAACCCTACACCCCCACTTAATCCACACAAGTGGTCTCACCTAGATATTTTCAAGTGTTTCGACTTGAGTAACATCCAAGGTGGGTTACATGACCTACCCAAGGATGCAAGTTCCTGGTTACCACTTTTCTCAGGAAAAGTAGTTCCTGGTAACTCACATTGGGCCCATTTCTGTGATAGCTTTGAATTTCATTTGGCTGGTCAGGAACACCCTGATGTCTTTATGAGACTTTTTGCCAGCTCTCTTGTAGAGGATGCTAAAGTTTGGATTGATGCCTGCCCAAAAAGAAGCATAAAAAACCATGAAGAGATGCAAAAGGCCTTTAGAATAAGATGGTGCAATAGTGAACATACACAATATTCTTAATCCCAATACCTTAGCATTTGCAAAGTGTCCTGTGAGAGTGTTATGGATTTCAGTGATAGTTTCAACCTTCTCCTCAAAAAGGTCCAATCAAAACTAAGCTCAGAACAAGCTATCCTTGAACATTACCTACACTCCTTAAAAGGAATCTTACAATTCTCCCTCAAAGACCGGTCACCTGCAAATTTAGAGGAAGCACAAGACTTAGCCTTTCAGATTGAGATAAATATTGAATTCGAAGACTACATTTGTCAGGTTGACCTCTCACGAGATGATGACCTCTGGGACCCTAGTGATGAGCTTGTCTGAAAACCTAAGCCCCCAAAAGTCATCCAAGTCGAACTCGCTCCCCCCAAAAGGAAATGGGGCCTTTCCTATGAGAGAAATACCCCTTTTCAAGAACTTCCTTTGGAAACAGAGCCTCCTCAGGAAGAGAGGGAGGAATTTGAGACTTTCCCACTTGAAACCGTTAAGTGTGATCCTCCGAAATATTTTCCTCTCTTTATCCACCAAGTGGGACACCCTTTCTCTAAGAATGGTGAGTTCACACATTTTTATGTCACTCTCCAAGTCAAGGACTCCCTCCTATGCAACTGTCTCCTACACCCAAATGCTACAACCGACATGATGATGGAAGAGGTTATGCATCAATTGGGCCTAAGCCTTTCACAACCAAATACCAGAGGTGACTTTGCAAAAGGAATCATTAAAAACCTAAAAATTGCCTTTGATTCCTACCCCAACACTCCCTTCTTGATAGATGTGGTCGTTATAGATGTCGTGAGAAACTTGGGTATTATCCTTCACAAAGGCCTTATAGATCACTTAGATGGAAGTTTTCATGAACAACAATCCAAGGCAACTATCCCTTAGCTTGAAGGAGGATTCTTCACCCTCTATAATGAACCTCTCGTAGGCTCCCCAGTTGAAACCTTTGACGAGTCAAGTGACCAACTCTTGTGTATCGATAGTGACCTCAATAATTGGTTTGTCCAAGAAGGAAAGTTAGATATCAACACCATTAAAGAAACTGAAGGAATCTGTACCTTGGAGTTTGATGGATTCCACTCAAACTCTAGATCAGGTGCTGAAATTGTTTTGATAGCCCCTTCCGGTGAAGTTTTTTACCATTCATATAGGCTGGAATTCCATTGCACCAACAACATTGCCAAATATGACACCTTGATCCTAGGTCTCAACTTTGACAAAGGCGTTACACACCTAAAAGCAAAAGGAGACTCATACCTCATTGTATCGCAAGTTATGATGATATTTGCCACTAAAAATGAGAAGTTGAAGAAGTACCGAGACATGGCTCAATCCCTCTCAAAATTCTTCAGAATAATGTCACTAGAAGCCATTCCTCGAGAAGAAAACCACATGGCAGATGCTTTGGATGTCTCTGCTTCTACCTTACAACCTTGTGAGGGACCTCTTCATGACTTATGCAAGATGGAGGTTCTTTTTAGACCTTCTGTTCCTGATAATTTGGAATATTGACAAGTTTTTGAGGATGATGATCAAATTATCAAGTTCATGGAGAACAACAAGGAGTTCACTGATTCGAAAAATACTTTCCTAGCTGATTCCATGAACCTGGAATTCATTAACCTTCAAAGCAATACCTTGCCAAAGGGTTGTGATCCTCTAGAAAACCTTTTTGATAGGCATGATCTTTTCAAAGGAAAAAGATCCAACAAACAAGTTGATGAATCCCTGGAATTCAATATCGGGACATAAATAGATCCAAGAATGATCAAAATAGGTAAATGCACCACCGAGAAGCAGAGGATAAAGATCTTGGCACTAGTCAGGGAATTCAAGGACACATTTTCTTGGAACTACNATTCAATATCGGGACATAAATAGATCCAAGAATGATCAAAATAGGTAAAGGCACCACCGAGAAGGAGAGGATAAATATCTTGGCACTGGTCAGGGAATTCAAGGACACATTTTCTTGGAACTACGATGATTTGAAAGCTTATAGGGTGGACGTTATCCAACATGCTATACCTTTGGTAGAAGGAGCCAAACCTTTCTGACAAAAGATAAGACATATCAATCCAAAGTTGTCAAGCCAAATACAAAAGGAACTCCAGAAGATGGTTGACGTTGGCATCATAACCCCTATCAGATATTCCTCTTGGATGTCAAATTTGGTAGTTGTTCGAAAAAAGAATGGTGACATATGTTTGTGTGTTGATTTCCGTAACCTCAACCAATTGTCTTTGAAAGACAATTAACCGCTCCCAAACATGGAACATTTGCTTCAGAGGGTCACAGGGGTAGGGATGATTTCTATGCTGGATGGGCTTTTAGGAGACAACCAAGTCTTTCTTAAAAGAGAAGACCAGCTCAAAACTGCATTTACCACACCGTGGGGAACCTTTATGTACTTAAGAATGTCGTTTGGTATTATGAATGTCGGTGCCACTTTCCAAAGAGAAATGGATTTTTCCTTCAGGGACCTTATACAAAAAATCATAGAAATCTACCAAGATTACCTTACGGTTGTGTCCAAGGATAGGAAAGACCATCTCTCACACCTCAATATTGTTTTCGAGCGATGCAGATAGTACGATATCTCGCTGAATCCCAAGAAATCTATTTTTGGTATTGATGAAGGAAAGTTATTAGGTCATGTGGCTTCGTAGGGAGGAGTTTCCATTGACCCTGAAAGAGTCCAATCAATAAAGAATGTTTTCCCCCCAACCAACAAAAAATATTTACAATCCTTTCTTGGAAAAGATCAACTTTATTCATAGATTTGTGCCAAACTTTGCCGAGAGGCTAAAACCTCTGAGCGCCTTTCTAAAGAAGGATGTTGCCTTCAGGTGGGATAATAAGACCAACAAGTCCTTTGAAGATATTAAAGATGCTATCTCCCAAGCTCCTGTCTTGATCAACCCTAATTTCTCACGAGATTTCATAATATTCTCGTTTGCATCCCAAGATACTATTACTAGTGTCTTAATGCAAAAAGATGCTGATGACTATGAACATCCTGTGGATTTTATGAGCAAGGTCCTTAGAGATTTCGAGTTGAATTATTCTATCACTGAGAAACAAGTGTATGCCCTGGTCAAGTCCCTCAAGCACTTTAGAAACTATGTCGGCTACAATAAAATTAAGGCTTATGTCCCATAGCCAGCCGTAAAGGATGTCTTAACACAACAAGATTGCATGGGTACTAGAGGAAAATGGGTTTCCAAAATCCATGAGTATGACTTAGAAATAAAACCCACCAAAATAATAAAGGGACAAGGTTTAGCCCAGATGCTGACCGAGAGCAATGAAAAATCGATACAAATGGGTGAGAGTGAGCAAATAAACGTGATGATCAACGAATTAGAACATGATGAATGGTATTATGATATTGTCTACTATCTAAAGAACTTGTCATGCCCCGATCACCTAGTAGACTACAAAAGAAGGGCTTTGAGATTGAAAGCTATGAAATACTGCTTGACTGGAGATGGACTTGGGTGGAGGAATCCCAATGGGGTTATACTTAGATGTGTGAACAAAGAAGAGGCAAAGAAGATACTGGAAGAATTACACTCTGGATATTGTGGTGGGAACTTTGCAGCTTGTACTACTACCCACAAGATCCTAAGGGCTGATTATTATTGGCTAACACTTTTTTCTGATACCCACCAGCATGTCCGATCTTGCGAACCCTGCCAGTACTTCTCCGGCAAACCAAAACTCCCAGCGCAACCCCTGAAGCCCGTAGTAATAGAAGCACCTTTTCAACAGTGGGGTTTGGACTTTGTTGGTGAGTTTAAGGACAATTAAGGTAATGAATACCAGTGGATCCTAACAACCACATACTATTTCACTAGATGGGTCGAATCTATTCCTACAAAGAAGGCCACCGAAGAAGTAGTCATGAATTTTGTGGAAGACCGAATCATAACTAGGTTCGGTGTCCCTTCCAAGATCACTACAGACAATGCCAAAGATTTCAGCTCATATGCTCTAGTATAATTTTGTTTCAAATATGGCATTGTCCTATCCCATTCTACCAACTATTACCCATAAGGGAACGGATTAACAGAATCAACCAATAAGAACCTCATGAATATTTTTAAGAAGGTTGTGGGGGAAAATAAAAAATCCTGGGATAACAAAATAAAGTATGTAGTATGGGAAGACCGAGTAACAACAAAAACTTCCACAGGAAAAACTCCTTTTAAGATGGTATATGGACTAGAAGAAAAACTTCCTGTGAACCTCCAGATTCCTATCCTCCGTTTCGCTCAACAACACACTACAAATGCAGAAGCAATCCAAGGAAGGATCAATCAACTATTAGAGCTAGATGAGACGAGGAGGAGTGCCTTTGGTCAAATGGAAATAAATCAAGAGAAGATAAAAAACACCTTTGACCATAGAGCCAAGGAAAGAAACTTCACCGAAGGAGATCTCGCATTTCTATGGGATAAGAGAAGGGAAAAACCTGGTATGCACAAGAAGTTCAACAGTTTGTGGGCAGGTCCTTATAAAATCATGAATTGTGGAGGTATGAACTCTTTCAACTTAGAGATCATGGAGGGAGAAGTCCTAAATCTGCCAGTAAACGCTTTACATATCAAGCGTTACTACCCACCGACGACCTTACTTCACAGGTAAGTACAGGTAAGTAGGCATTTTTCATTCATGTATTAGACCATTTGCATTGCATGTTAGTTTGTTTGTATATTCACACCTATTGATTGTTTTCCTTCAGTCTATATTTATATATACATGTATGCTGGGGTGGCATTATCGCCTTAATTTTGTTACTAATGCTTCTATCAAGATTGAGCAGGCTTGCAGGTTATGCCAGAGATGCTTAGGTTCTCATGTGCTCTACGGTGAGCACATGTCCCTGAGTTGGAGCCAGATGTTATCCCCGCTTTTTAGGGACAACTAGGAGATCATGTTTTGAGGCCCACAAGTCCTAGACATGGAGTACCAAGAACATGATTGACCTGAGCATGGCCTTGGAGGGACCATCCTTTTCTTCTTCCATCAGCTTTGTCTTGTCAACAGCAGCAACATCCATCGCCATCAGCTTGGTCCTGTATCATAGAAGGTTCTTTCTCCGTGAGGTAATTGGTCCAGGTATCATGGTATGTGTCACTTTTGATCATTAAAACCATTAAATATATGCATTTGATTCCTTTTATCTCTAACAACTACTTGGATCTTACATTTTCCAACTTGATCATGCTTGGGGGAATTGACAGGGTGCCTTAGCAAGCGTGTGCCCATAGGTTTTGGTTTTTTACTAGGGGAATTTATGAAAATCCATCATTCGCTCCCATCATAACACCGTTGTTTCATATTATCTCCCGCTCATTTATCCCACTCCCCTTGTCCGGGCATTGGGTTGACCTATTTACAGGATGGCACCTTATCTCGTGGGAAGAAGGGGCCAAAGGCCCAGAAGGTAAAAGCAGCTGGTAAAAGACAAAAGACTAGAAATAAAACCTCGAGATTCTTTACCTAGGGATCCCCGAGAAGGCAGTAAAAAGCCTCTTAGCAAGAAACAAGAGGGACCTGAAAAATAACAAAACAAGACCTACTCAGAGGATAGGGGGTCTCATCACGAGCCAGCCTATCAGGTCCATGGGTACCTAATAGTATGACATTGCCACCATCTGGTTACCACGCCAGGGAAATGACCTTTGGTTGCATGGCCAAGGGAAAGGGG
>JASDQU010207903.1:71886-93012 GCA_032191745.1 Picea mariana | reverse complement strand
AAATGTAAGGAATAGTGAAGGGAAAGGTGGATGAAAATACATCATTTCTGAGTCCCAACAACACTTAAATTTTGTGGCTCACGAGATCAGCTCGCAGACATTTTTACGAAGCCACTAGGAAAATCCATTTCTGATTTTCAGAGACAACACTTGGGCATTATCAGTGTTGATGTTTGTAACTGTTGAGTTTATGAGGGATTTTTAATTATATTTGTAACCTCAATAGTACGTGATTGTACACTGCCAGTTTTCCAGGCCAGTTGTACGATTGTTTCTTGTTTTTCTTTATTTTTTGAAGCTTATTTAGCTCATCTCTTTTTCATTAATGAAGTGTGCTATGTTCATTCTTGTTTTCCAATTTCGTCTTCTCTGTATTATATTATCTTCTTCTCATTTTTTCAGATCTCACATGGAAGCGATAAATAGGAAAATGAAACAAATGTAGAGAAAAAATGGATTCACATTAAAATCACAATCCTCAGGTGAAGAAATCAATCAAAAAATTAAACAAGTCTAGACAAACAATGGATTAATATTTTTTCAAACACTATCTTTCCTCGTGTCACTCCAGCCTTGAGAATTACCATAGCTACGAATTTGTAACGTAAAAATATATTGCCTGGGACATTTCGGCAGGGCAATGGATGACCAAGGTGTTGTTTCTTCATCACACATATACCTATAATCACCAACGAGAATATATATATATATATATATATATATATATATATATATAGATATAGATATAGATATATATATGTGACAAGGGATAACTCTTCACTCTACTAGCCACTAGTAGGTACACTAGGGTTGGGTCTTATCAGGTCACAAGTATAGTTTTTAGAATTTTTATTGGTTTTTGGTGTTGAAATGAGTAATTCCTACTTATTAAGTAGATTTAGGTAAATAGGAAAGATTCTCTCCAATTAGTTGACTCTTATTTTAATATGTGGTTGGGAATTTTTTTGCTTAGATAATAAAGGCACAACTTTATTATTTTCTTTAATAGAATACTCTACACAAGTTTTGGTATGTGTGAAAACAATGTCTAGTTTCCCATTTCTCTACATGGTATCAAATATAATATGGTCATGACTCTTCCATGAGAAGGGTCAATGATCATGGGATTTCATATTTTCTAGAACTTTGTACATATAGGATTAGCGTAGGCGAGAGTAGATTGTTTTGTGAGTGAATGATATGGTGTGTCCATTGTTTTGAGTGTTTTTATGGTTTGTCTGTAGCATTCTCCTATGATATTTTTAGTGTTATGATTTGTTTCTCTATCGATGTTTAATGACAGATATGCAAATCTACTATTAAAAGACTATGGATTGTTGCACTACTATTGAATAATTGTCAATCATTGCACCGTCTAGACGGGAATGGTAGTAGTGTGCTTGTCAGGGACCTCCCTAACCCCTCACATAGATAGAATAATGTTTTTTCTATGTAATAAAGGTCGACATTAGTAAATAAGCCCTATGTATAATGTGGAAAATTCTAATGTAAGAAGCCTGAATATAATCTTCCGCTTCTAGAAAGATTTTCCTCTAGAATGTTCTTTACAAGAAAAAACTAGTATAAATAGAAGTAGAAGGCATGGGAAAGTCTCGTCTTGATAATTATTGTAATAGAGTGCTTCTCTGTTGGAGGTCACCCTCTCGAAGAGGTAGGTGAACCTGTATTTCTATCAATAAATATATCATTGTTGGTGTTTTTATCACACAAGTTGTAGGTTGGGAAAAGCCCAACCCAACCACCAAAATGACAACAACTTAAGGGACACTATACCCGATGTCACCTCGATAAAGGTCCCACACTTCAAGTGTATCTAGGTCACTCTAGGGAGGCAATCTCGGTGACCTAGGGGGGTTGAGATGGATGGAATGGAAAGAAGAGAAGTATCCCCTTAAAGTTTAGTGATGAAAGAGGAAAGATAGTTTTGATGACTCATCTCCAGCTGGTTTAAGGTTTGCAAGTCTTTTGATGCCTGCAAAGGGTGTTTGTACCTGGTAGATACACAGGAAAAGCCACACTTGCATATAGTAATGTTAGATGGACAAGAAATTTAAATGTGTTTACCCTAAATGCATAAATAATTAATTATATATATCAATATATAAGATATAATAAGGGCTGCAATATAAGTGTTACATGCCCAATTGAATAAGCACGAGACAAGTTAGTAAAAACTAGTTAATCTCAATAATGATAGAACGAGACATTAGCACAAAAAGAAAGGTTTTCATAAAAGAACTAACTACCATGATATTTATCATCCTTATGGATATAATAAACATTTTATTACAAAAAGAGAATTAACCACTAAAATTTGCTCAAAACGTTCCCAAAATACGTGTTGTACTTAGTAGATTATGTGGGAAGATTTTATGCAATTTTCAACAGTTAAATTAGGAGTTATTGAAGAGCTTGGTTAGGGTTTGTTGCATCCCTAATGGCTGTAGGTTAAAATTGTAAAAAAAACAAGAAACACTTTGAGAAATAAACTCCCTAGTGGCTCAATCAAGCATTTATAACATAGATTTGATTCCACTAGGAACAACTTGAAAATCATGAAATTTCATGTTTCCCAAATCAACAATTTTATATCTCCAATGCAATAAGTGATGACTAGTGCCTTTAATTATTGGTTAATGGAGTTAAGAAAAGAAAGAGTTGAAGGTAATACCTCTGTGGGGGTTTGAATCCTCTTACTCCCCAAGGCAAGTATCCCTAGCTAGGGTTTAGGCTAAGAGGGTGTATGGAGTTATACTTTTCTTAGAAAAACCTTGTTAAACCAATAACATTTAAGCATAAAGTGATGGACACTAAGGTGGGGGTGTATTCCCTTACACTTCACACCTAGATCTAGCAAAATAACCTTGTCTTGAAACAAAATGTTAATACAATGCAAAAAATCCTTACCAATTCAAGGAAAATGCTAAGATAAACCACCACAATAGCAAAGAAGAACCTTTCAAGGCTAGTGAATCACTTCCATCAACCAAATAACTAATAAAGTATCCATACACAAAAGAAAAAGAGATAAATAGATAAAGATAGAGAAAATTCTAGACCAAGTACCTCTCCAAGATGAGAGAGTTATGATTAAAATGAGATCTTATGATCTCTATTTATACAAAATGTCACTAAGATAGTTTGTCCACATAAATTTAGGGTAAACCACAAGATTAGGGTTAAATAAACCTAATATTTCCCATCTACACAAATAATATTAAACAATTCATCTTTAATTTCACTTTTTTTGCACAAATGAAAACACTAAGAGTGATGTCACCCCTTTAAGAGGGGTGTTTTGTCACTTTTAGGCCAAATGTTGAGTTGGAGATGGTATGGTTTGGCCTCCAAAGGCCATTTTTCTCCAATACAATCTTCTTCTTCATGATTCAAGGGTTTCTTCCTTCAAATCATGTCATGTGTAGCCATGACCACCTCAATCCCCTCAAGCATGATGTCACGCCTCCAAAGATGATGTCTTGCCTCTTTTAGGAAAAATGTTTGGCATGTGAGGGATAGGTCATGTCTCTCAATTCATATTCTAGGCCTCCAAAGGTTCATCTTTCTCATCTAGCATGTGGGCCCTAGGCATCTAACCTGTACTATTCAATCCCCATGGAAGCCCAAGCTAGGCTTGTTCCTCCAAAATTGCCAACCAACTAGGTCCTGCAAAGATGAATAAGCACGCCCTCCAAGGATCTCAAGTCAAAATATCATAATAATTAAATCAAACCAATAAATGAGCCACCTAATTATGTGCATCAATGATTACCCCGTCAAATAAGTAAGTTCTCAAAGACATTATGTGACTTTCCAAGCTTTGATATGGGAGGGTTGGTGAGGTGTCCTATTGGGTAGATCATTCCTAGGTCAAGGAGTATCTCCCAAGTGATCCCTCTCTAAGATATGTAAAGTGGATGAATTGGTTAAGGATTAAGACTCAATGGGAATGGGGTTCATGGCATACAATGGGTTGTAGTGTCTCCTTCATGGGTGCCTTTGTATAGTGTGTGTGGCACCTTCGTTTGCGATACAATTTTTCCAAGCCCATCATTTTGAGATTCTTTGTTTATTTCATAATTTAAGAACAAGTTGAAGGCCACTATTCTAGCATGGTGTCTAGATAATGACAATGTCACTCACAAATACCTTGCATAAATGAGAAGGTGGGATCATGATGAAAACCCATTTCTCCCAGTTTTGCAACTAAGAGCCACTACCCTGTATTGGTGGACACATGATGGTAATGTCTTACCACTAAGTACCCATTATCACGATAGGTCAGCTTGTGATGAGACATCCTATCCTCCAACTAACCTCGTAAGCATTCTATCTTTTATTCTTGTGGGCCCCCCTTTTCTTACAGATAAGCATTTCATTGCTTTCCTAGGGGATCCTTGGGTGAAGCATATAGAATTTTTATATATCAGATTTTATATTTTACCCAATAACAATCCCTTCGGGCCTTCAGACCCTTCTTCCCATAGAATGAGGGGCAACCCCTTCTTGGGTCAATACACCCTAAAATCCCAAGGGATAATGAAATAGGAGGTTTTAAGTGATGGAAAGTGGTAAGTATGATTGTGAACAATATGATGGCTCTTCAATGGAATTCCTAGTAGCAAACCCATCCCGAGGAAAGACCACTTCCTAGGGAAAAAAGTTAACCACTAAGGTCAAACATGGAGAAAGGTATAATGCCCAAGCATATGTCATGAAATCCAAGGCGGTCTAAGATATAACATACTCAATTGCCTCAAATATTGAAATGACACTCATCATAATACCTGACTTATACGTCATGGAGAAATGCCCATTGCCTTCCAAAAGCCAACGGGTGTGGTGGATTCCATCCTAAAAATCTTGACCTGTGTGGTGGTGAGAAGGGTCTCCATCTATGCAAGTGCATACTCTTGGTCATATAGTCTCTTGACACTCCATATTTGCAGCCTGAGGCCCTCGAGACGCAATCTCTTTAGTCATCCCACAAAATGAGGATAACAGGTGTTATTGTTAAATATATATATTTTTTTTGCTGGTATATGCTATAATATTTTATGTTTTTGCTTCATATAATACGTTTGGTACCTTACAAGTGATATCATAGCACTTTCCTCTATAGAAATTGTGGGAATTTATTTTTTCAGGGTAAAGAAATTTATTGTCAGCATATTTAAAGCACAAATATCTATTGTTCAATGGGAAAAAATATGGCTAGAAAAGACTACACACTGGAAATATAGATGGTTTCATAGGTTACTCGAAACAAAAGTTTCACCTTTTTGGAAACCCCTGTAACCCATGTTGGTACCCCTTTGAGTAGTATCGCATCAGACATCATGTTTACAAGGAAATCACTCCCATGTACAACTTGGTATATAGGGAGTCCCCTAGGTCTTATGAAACCTTCTATAGATCATTCTATCAACCACTTCACTAATATACTGACATCAAAAACAACACTGAGGAAGATACTCTCTAGGACATGGTTAATCGGCTAGTGCGAATAAGGGTACGATCGAGCCTCTTTAGTTGTTTTTTTGAGATATTTGGTCGAGTAATATTGTTAGACCTTGAACCTATATAAGACAACTATATCACAAATAAAACCATTTTCTGTAGGAACCCTAAAAACCATAACACTTGGGAACATAAAATAATGAAACAAAAAAGAAACAGAAGAAAATTTTTTCCACTCATCTCTTCTTCCTGCATCCATATTGCGAAAGTCCAACACAATTTTCCTTGTTAACCAATTAGACATTCTATCACTGCACTATTCTTCAGGTCGATGTATAACTCTACAAGAGTTAAAAAAAAAAGTATAGTGGTCCAACCAACACCCTTATTCCAGACCTATCCTATTGGATTCCTCTCTCCACTCTGATTGTCAGGGTACCTATCACTTCTAAGAATTTTTTTTTGTGGACACACCCACCCGTCCCGACAACCTTATGGGCCACCTATACAATTCAATTCATTTTTTCACCCTAATCGTCATGGTCTATATAACTTATCAGCCATTTTTTTCCATGGACACACTCCTTTCTAGGACCCTTCATTCCTAAATGGCCACCAGTCACAACTAAGAAAACATCAATGTAATATGAAACCAAACAGAACGATGATACCATACAAAAAATGACTTATGTAATTGCTCTCGTCAATTCCAAAGATGACACCCTCATTGACCAAGTTAGGGGATAATTTGACTCCATGAAGGGTCGCTTTGACTACTTCCAATCCACTCTCAACATATTATTTAACCAATCCTAGGGCACTCCCTCCTCTAAAAAGCGTTAACACATAGAAAGTACAAAATACTCCCATATTATGGCCATTCATTCTAACTCCCTTCATCATGACCCCCGTCTTCCGAGAGTTAAGGTGAAAAAAATTGATGGCTCAGATCCCATAGGTTGGGTCACTCAAATGGAATATTATTTATCCTTGCATGAAATTACTAATAAGTTAGCCAAAATTCGTTACATTGACTTCTATCTGTATCATGAACAATAGAAATGGTGGCAGTGGCGTAAAAATACATGCCAAGGGTATTTACTTGGACACAATTTTGTTGTAGAGATTTATGAGTTCTTTGACACTAACACCCACCATTTAATTTGTTTGACCAAGTTGAAACAATATGTCACAATCGAAGACTTTCTAGCCACCTTTGAGCACTTGGATTTCAGACCGAAGGGCATCTAATATGTTTTCTTTAGGGAATTCTTTATTTGTGTCCTAAAGGATGAAACCCACACCTAGGTCCTAATGGCCTAACCCCATATTTAGTTGGAATATATTAAAGGAGATAAGGAAGCACAACAAATTGTCTTCACCGAAAATATAAACCCTCCTTTATTTCCCACCTTCGACCCACCAATCCCACCCCTCCTACCACTCCTCTCAAGATCCATAAATTAACTAGGGTAGAAATGGTTGAATGCCAAATCAAGGGTATTTTCTATAATTTTGATGAAAATTATTTTCCGAGGCATAATTGTACAAGGAAAAAAAGTATTTTATGGCCATTTCTAAATATTTTTATGAATAATATGTCGATGTTTCCCCTCTAGAAAATATACCCCTAGGATTTGATTTCACCTTTCCCTTTGCTCCACCATAAGTTGAACCATTAATTTCATAGAATGCCCTCACTAGCTTCTCTTCTCCGAAAAACCTCAAGTTAATTGGCTACATTCAACATCAGAAAGGTTTGATCATCCTAGTTGACAATAGTAGCACCCATAATTTTATCCATCACCACCTTTCCCAAGAAATCAATTTCTATATATGTTCAGTCAATAATTTTCAAATCATGATTTCCAATGGTGTTTCCACGAAATGTGGGAGGTGTTGTGAAAATGCGCACCTACAAATTGGTTAGTAGCACCTAAAATCTCATATTTTTTTTATCGACATGGGAAGTTGTGAAATTGTGCTTTGTGTTTAATGGGGCTGGGAAATTTTCGTCCCAATGTTCTCCCTTATCATCATCTGTTTCCCCAGAAGAATGATATTGAGAAAACTATTCAAGAATTTATTGAAGTGAGTGTTAATTGTTCTATTACCACCCGCTATTCTTGTCCTGTAGTCATGGTATTCACTAAATAAGGAACTTGGCGCACGTGTCCTGATTTTTGTGCCTTCAACAAAATCACCATCAAATAAAAATTTCCCATTCCTTTCCTTGATGAACTTTTGGATGAATTGCGTGGTGAAAAATACTTTACCAAAATGGATCTTCATTTTGGCAGACATATGAAAGAGGAACACATTTCCAAGGCTACATTTGGAATTCATGAGGGTCACTATGAGTTCTTTTTCATTCCCTTTGGTCTATGAAATGATCGCTCCACTTTTCAAAGTCTCATGAATCATGTCCTCCATCCTTTTCTCTATCATTTTGTCTTAGTTTTATTTGATGATATTCCCATCTATATTAAAAATTGGAAAACCGGTCTTGCCCATGTCAATCAAGCTCTACATCACCTATCTAAGAATAAACATTTTCTTAAACAATATAAATTTACTTTTGGAGCCTCTGAAGTTGAGTACTATTGATTTTTGTAGCTTTAGGAGGTATTTTCACTAGACGCCAAGGTGTCAAGCATGTGGGAAATTTTGTTGGCACCAGGTTTGACATTCATTTCAGTGAAAGCATCCTAGAAATGAGGCTATGGCCTCATGGGAAAGTTGATGAGATTTGTGGGCTTGTGTGGGGGTGCCACACCAACAAAAAGGATTAAAATATTCTAATTAATTGTTGATTTTAGGAAAGGATACTAAACTCACTCATTGGACTCCTATATATATGAGAGATTTCATTGTGACATAAGATCATTGCATCATATTGGAAGAATGGATTTAGCATAAGTGAGTGTGCACTTGTGCAAGGAGGCTTGGTGATTTTAGCAAAGGGAAATTATTCTAAGGTGGAAAATGTGGCCTAAGGTTGAGGGCTCTCTATTTTATGTTATTCAAAGGGAAAGGCAGACCTCACATGTGGGAGAGAGAGACAAACTAATAAGGAATATATTATACAAAGTGGAGCGAGTCGTAAGAAGTGTATGTACAGTTTTTCGCATATACACGGGTTATAGTGGGAACATATGCGTACATATACGGGTTGTTGTAGGAACACTCATGTACATATGTACATGCACTTATAAGAAGGGGCAGGCTTTTATAGGATGACAACATGTGACCTTAGCAGGATGTATAGGTGGCGTGTAGCATACTTGACGGAAAATAATATTTCCAAGAGATTTGTTGAGGTTTGGTTTTCTGATTTGTATGGTTATTGAAGAACAAGGTTGTTTTTTGTTTTGGTGACTTTGTAAGATAAGGTTGTCCTTATTTTTTGGTTGTATTGTATTGGATGGGAGGGATGGATTTTCCCTCAAAATTTTTTATGATAACAATATTACAAAAAAGAATTTATTTTTCATATGTGTTGATGATTCATCTCTGATCTTTTGTATTTTTGCTACATATGTTTTCAATCAATAAATTTTAGTGTAGAATTGTTCAGTGAGAAAAAGTAGGCTGTTAATGTTTGTTCACTGGGAAGCAATTTCTCAGATATGAAAATTAGTCACATATAGATGCATGTGAAAATTGACATGGTGTCAAAGCTTCGTATTTGAATAGAAGGGGATAATCTTGAGATACTTTGTTGGCTACAACACTGGAAGAGTGATGTACATTTTCTTGTTATTATTTTTGTTTTAAGAAGGTCAATATGATGAGTACATTGAATATTGAGGAAAGGACGGAAGGGGAACCCGACTTCTAGGCTTGGAAGGTGAGGGTTCTCCTTCTGTTTGAGGAGAATGACCTCAAGGAGTATGTTGATGATGTGGCTCCTAGCTGGATTGATCCAATAGATTTTTCATTGCACAAGAAGAAGGAAGTGAAGTCCAATCAAGTATTTCTAGAGTCCATGAAGGACCACTTGATTCCTCACATTTTTGAGAAAGCATCTGCCCATGATATGTAAGATTCTTTGGTGGGTCTTTACCAAAACAATAATACCAATAGGATGCTACACTTGAAACATCAGCTTCAAATTGTTAGGATGACAAATGAAGACACATTTTTCAGTTATCTTATGAATATTACTCATTGATTAAGGGATTTCCCCCCTGTGATCTGGGGTCATGATCATAGTAGAGAAAGACTAAGTGAAAGAGATTAAAAGTCTCCCCTCAAAGACAAGCACAAAAAAAATAAAGAAAGTAACTACTTAAATTAGGAGAAAGTACGGATAGAGAGGAGAAGAGAAAGTGCACCTTATTCTCCCATAAAACTAAGAGGAGGTGTAAGAGATGTTGGGGCCTCTTGCGTGAGTTTATCATGAGATATTCTAAATATACCTCCAATATATTATTTAAGTCATGAAACAAAAACATCACGATCTGCTAGAATGTTACAACAACTTTTTTATGACCAAACGACATTTTCATGTAAGAGAAAGTGACCCAAGTACATATAAAGGTCATTTTGTGTTGGTCTTATAGACAAATTTGAATTTGGTTGCAGACAGAAAAACCATTCATAGATGCAAATATTTCACTCCCCACACGCTCATCCAAGATCTGATCAATGAATGGAGTCGATAGTTATATTTAGGACATACCTTATTCAACTCCCTAAAATCCATGAAAACACATATTGTACCTTTCTTTGTATCAACGGGAACAAGGTTGGAGACCCTTTCCATCAGAGGAACTGGGTAGACAAAGCCTACATTAAGAAACTTTTCAACTTCTTCTTTTATTGTTGTTTCCTTTTGTGGGTTCAAAGGTCTCAACATGTTTCGAACCAAATTTACATTTTCATAGGTTCAAATCTCATTTTGTACTATTTAAGGGTCAATGCCCAGAATTTCCTTGTAAGACCATGCAAACACATCTCAAAATTCCTTAAAGAGTGTGGTATATTGAGTGATCTCATCCTGTGAGCATTCTACTCCGATAAATAGGTTTTTGACAATTTCAAAATTTCTAGAAATGTTGATTGGGATGATTTTCGATATATTAGCCATGTTTCCTTCAGCATAGACACCATTTTTATCCAAGGGATTGACTAATCCATGAACACTTCCACCAACCGATGACTTGAAATCTCCACTCTTTACTCGACTGAGTTTAGGAAGTAAATATGATCTATGATGCAAATCCTCCCATGTCATTTCGGCTCTTACCATTTCTTCGATAATTGCTTCATCAGAAGGAAAGTTGGTACTTAAACAATCATGTGAGATTGGTGATTTTTGAGCCTAGATAGGCTTAGGAAAAATATCATCCTCCTTGGTGACTTCTAGAGTCTAGTTTAGGTATTTTGTGGCCTGGTGAACGGGTTGATAAGATATTTCAGCTGCAAACAAAGGTTCGACCATCCTGACATGACCTTGAGCTTCAACCATACTGGATGGTGAGGGAAGGGTACATGGATCTTGTATATACAACATCTTAAATGAAGTTACCTTATTAACTGGAGTCTCAGGAATGTATGAAATCGGTGAGGGGAAATAAAAAGACCCCATTAGTCAAGGGTACATCCCACAACCAATGCTCCTAGTGGTCGCCTGAGAGTTTTCAATCCAAGGGATAGTAGTCCCAGGATTAGTTGTTGCGTCAAAAGTGTTGGACACAAGTTGATCGATAGTCACAATTCTTCCCTCATGGGAAAAGAATATAATCCAAAAAATTGTTGAGATGACAACCATCATGGAATAAGTCAAAATTCTCCCTAACAAGAGATTATAGTCAAGTGGCGCGTCAACTACTTCAACCTCTATGCAAATAGACTTTCCTCCTAGCATGACTAGACATGAAGGAATAATACCATGTGGCCTAAATGAGTGTCTATAGTAGAAATCACGCATGTGGAAGCTCCTTCATCAACGAAAGTTCTCTTAACTAAGAGGTTGTTGCAAATAACCCCTATCCAAAAAGCTATGTGATATGGAAGATGTGGTCTCACATCAATAGAAACCAAATTCATTACGAGATGTCTAGTAGAGTCTACAGCTCCTATGGAATATAACAACGTAGTGCACTATGAGGGAAAAATTTGGAGAACCTCCAAAGCAGACATTACACAAGGCGTCTAAGCCAAATCCTCAACAACTTAATAATTGGGATCAACTCATGCATTAGGGTTATCCGTTGTCCTTTTATAAACTCCCTTAGGTATGTGTGGCATTGTCACTTTCTCGGGATTAGCTATATGGAGAGGGGATTGATCCTCTATATTTTTATTACCCTTTTAGTTGAATATGGGTTATCATAATTATGATTTCTCATCGAAAAATCTACATCTTTTAGATTCGAGTCTTTATGCATGTTTACTATTCCTTTATATCCATTATAGGGAAAATAATGTGAAGTGCCCCCTTGTTGGTTGAAGTTGGAAGAAACATCTTGAAAATTATACCCTTGTGGGAAAGGATTTTGAAACACAACAGGATGTTATTGTTAATTCAATTTAATGAGTCATTGGGTTTCTTCCAATCATGGGAATTGATGTGTAAGGTGATCATCATCGCAAATATTAGAAGGAAACTTCACCTTCCTTTTATCATCCTTTTCCCCCTCAACATTTTTATCTGAGGTTTTGTTATTACCCCCACCACCTTTCTTACCCTTTAATTTTCTCTTCTCTTTGGGTTGTTGGGGACCCTTCAAAGTATTCATTTGCATGAAATATATGTCAGAAGACTAGGTGGTAGGGGTGGTCGAGCTAGTGGTTGCACCAGTCATAGGTTGTTGAATGGAAAGTTTATGCATATGGATAGTTGTGAGGTTGTGGATTTTCTTTGTGCATAACCCACTATACCATCGACATGTGGGTTGGACTTTGTCTTGTCCAAGTCAAGAGTGGATTGTAGCACATTCATAACAATCTCATAGAGCATGCCTTACTAAGAGTATATAAGCTCTAATTGTTGCACCTAAAATATTTCTTGTTCCTATGAAAATACTCTCAAAGTTGCTACGTCCTTTGAAATATACGAGAGTAAGGATTTCAAGAACCATTAAAGGATTAACTCTGGTGGGACCATAGCCTTAATTAGGCTCTTTCGTGTCCTCCATTCTCTAATGTGATCGAAAACATGCCTAGCATTGTCTTGTACAAAGTTAGCCAACAATTTTTTCCCAACATTGTAGCAGATAGGGAGTTGGAAGTGGTTTAAGAAAACCATATCTAAATAGTCAAATGTCGAGTACTTCCCCATCTCAAGTTCAATATATCATCCGACAGAGCCTCCAGTGAGAGTATTATGGAACAAACACAATTTGATCGAATCATCATTTAACAAGTTGGACAAGCTCCAAAAGTGGAATGTTGTCATGTGGTCTTCACCACTTTTCCCCTCAAAATTTGGAATGTTTGAAGGTAATTTAGTCGGGACCACAGGACAACTGGGGTCATGATGAATATGATCATTCATCAACTTGGAAAAATATAGAAAATGCAAGGTTTCTAGAAACAAAAACCTAGGTTGCATCATTAAATGATGAGTAACCTGAAAACAAGGTCTTGGGTTGTAACTGGCACCAGGTTACCAAAAATATCTTTCTATTGGACCAAATCTTGGGATAAGTCATTATGAGCCCTAGTTAAATGGAGGAAAACCTCCATTTATCTGGTTCCCAAGAGGAAAATCAGGGTTACCCCGAACGAAGTCCCCATGGAAAGGACAAAATCCTTACATGGGGGGGAACTGGCTGGGAAAGGGGTTTCCCCCTTGCAACATCCCTTGGAAGGGATTCCACTATCCTTGGAGAGGATTAATCCCCAAAGGAGCCCATAGTGAAGAAAAAATTCCTTTCAAGGGGGAGGGTTTCCCTTGGAAGGGCTTGCTCCTTGCCAACACTGCAGACATGGTGAAAGCGTTTCTCCTGAACCCACCGTAAAGTGTGAACATGGTCGAAGTCGAAGACATACTAGAAGATTGGGATTCACTACCCATAAAATTTCCCCAACCCCATGCATTTTTAGGGCCAGGAAATGGAATTGGTCCACTTTCGACGAATGGAGATGATCCATGTGGGTATTAGTGTCCACTCATCTATTTCAAATTCCACTTGGCTTATATTAACAGTTTTCAGTTCAACACATTTCTCTGTAATGGTGACATATCTTTGTAAGTGTGGGTTCTACACTTCTGGGGATTTCTTGAATCCCTACACAACATCCAAGTGGATATTGGTGGCTTCCCACCTATTCCAACTGGCTTATTTTGGCAGTTTTCATGTCAATACATATTTTTGTACTTTCGGGGCCATTTTGAGGCCCTAAATAATGTTGTTTGGTCTGGTCACAATAAAACTATTGACCAATACCAAGTTTGATGGAATAATGTGTATTTTTTGAAAACACCTTTCCAATGGGTTATCACACTCCTAAAACGGAGATCGTATGCAAAAGTTACGACCCCAGGAAGTTGATGTACTAACTTACCCTAATGGGGCCCACATGACTTTTGGTGCTTCATATCCTAGGGTTAGGTATTTGGATGTATAGGGTTTTTGCATTCATGTTTATTGTAAAAAGGCCTTCAAAACCTCATTGTACTCATGTTATTGCTAATGAGCATAGACATCACATCTCTTCTTAGAGATAAGTTTCCACCATTCTAGCGAGTTCATTCACTCAATATTTTTACAGTCTCTATACATTTCTTGCATTAATAGAAATAATTTATTGTTTTATTTCTTTATTTCTAGAAATATTTGTGTGTATTTCATTGTAATATATCTTCTTTCATTTCATTCCAAAAATAATCTAGATCAATGGTATCAGAGCAGGCTGCTCTTGATCATTTTTCAGTGCATGTCCCCAAAGAGGCTCAAGTATAGAAAGTTGGGTCTCAAGCTTGTCTCTATTGAGGAAAATCTCTCTTGCACGACCAAGAAACCCTCCATGGTGGAAGAAAATAAAAATATTGAAGTAGAATATTCTATTAACCTATTGCTTGAGCAAGCTCTCGCGCGAGAGAGGGACGAAATTATGGAGAACTTTTCCCACATCCTTCAATGCTTGCGGATATCAATAAGTGCATATTAATCAAGAGACCACTTTGGAGGAATCTCTCCCTTCAAGGTACAAGTTAATTTTTATATTTCTATATTTGAAGGCTAGATAGATGTATATTCCCTAGAAAAGTGGTTAAATCTGCTAGAAGGTTATTTCTCTATTCATAATTTTTTCGATAGGGAAAAGATCACCTTCGCACTCCTCAAGGCTCTCCACCATGTCAAACATTGGTGGGAAACTTACTGGGAGAAAAGTTCTATAAAGGAATCTGAAATATATAGGGTCAAGCCCACTCGAGATTTGTTTTTGGATGTGGTCAAGGAACAAGATTACCTCATTGACAACTATGAAGACTAGTACATGAGATGGACCACACTATGACAAGAGAGGGGCCTAACGATGTCGTAGTTCACAAATACTTTCCATACCTTGCGCACCAATATGGGTATCAAATGCTCTGAGTGGAATCTGGTTCTAAAATATGGTGGGGTTTTTCATACGTACATCCAAACCGAAATGGATTTTCTAAACATCTCATCACCGGGAGCTTTCTATGGATATGTTGTCAAAATTGAGCATAAATTTAGGCACCAAAACAAATGGGAGTTTGATTCTACACATCTACAACAACCAAAGAATAATAAAGACAACCCTAACTAATATCCTCTTGAAAACCAGTCCAAGACACAGGAAAATAAGGGTAAGGGAAAGATCAAGAATGACACTGGCAAGTGTTGCGACTTCCACAAAATCCCCTAGAACAACACTAACAAATGTTTCTCAAAAAATTCCTTGGCGGTCGAGATCAAAGACAAGGAGTCGAACCCAGATTCAGAATCTGATCAAGAAAGTAATGCAAAAAGAGAGATCATCGATGTAGAACCCACTACTATCTTCACGACCACAATAATTCAACCATAAGAACCAGTAGATCATGAAGATGGGGAGCGCCTCTTCCATTCATATATGTGGGTGAAAGGGACCCCTTTGCATTTCATTGTTGATAGTGGAAGTTAGGAGAACCTCATATTAGCTGATATCATCAAACAATTGGGGTTGTCAACAACACCACACCTGTAGCCTTACACCATCGGGTAGCTTCTCCAGGGATGACATCTTCGTGTTAGCCGAAAATTCCACTTTTCCTATGGCATCCATCCATTCAAGGATGAGGTAGTGTGTGATGTTTCCCCTCCTTATGTATGTGATGTTTTTTTGGGCCAACCATATATGTGGAAATGTCATGTTGTTTATTTTGACCCCGTAGTGTCATTATTAGGGGGTCAACTCTATAGGATACCAGAGGTAGTTCTGACTACTGTTCCACCAAAACAATGTCACAAGGTAATCTCTCATACTGCTAAATTCAAACTCTTCAGAATGTTTTCAAAGGATTAACAGAAGGTCACTGCAACCACTTCATCCTCAGTAGCTTCTATCCAACAGAAGTAGATTGCAGAAGGGAAAGAATATATTTCTTATTCACCTACGATGGTGCCTACCCAATGCCTCGTCAAGTCAATATACAACAGGTTGGTGGAATTGATTCAACCCTGCAAACAATAGGTTCATGACAACCTTCCACAGACCAAGCAACCCAACTTCTCTAGCAAGGAATGTAGCTCACCAAGATTCAGATTAACCAAATTATTTCCCCTCTTCCCCGATAAATCAATGCAATGAATACCATTCCTTCCTAAGGGGGGATGATTGATCCAGGTGGATATTGGTGGCCACACACCTGCTCCAAATTCCACTTGGCTCATTTTGACGTTTCCAGTTCATCACATTTCTCTGTAATGGTGGCATCTCTTTGTCATTGTGGATTCTTCACTTTTGAGGATGTATTTAAGCCCTACACAACATACATGTGGATATTGGAGGCCTCCCACCTCTTCCAACTGGATTATTTTTGTAGTTTTCATTTTAGTACATCTTTCTATACTTCTGGGGCTGTTTTGAGGCCCTAAACAACACTTTTTAGGCTTTCCACAGTCAATTTAAATAAAAAGTCCAATTTTGATGGCATAATGTGTATTTCTTGAAAATACCTTTCCAACAGGCTATCACATGCCTGAAATGGAGATGGTATGAAAAAGTTACTACCTTAGGAAATTGATGTACTAACTTAAACCAATGGGGCCCACATGAATTTTGGTGCTTCATCTCCTAGGGTTAGGTTTTTGGATGTCTAGGGTTTTGGAATTCATGTTTATTGTAAAAATTCCTTCAAAACATCATTGCACTCATATTAGTGCGAATTAGCGTAGCCGTCACATCGCTTCTCAGAAATAAGTTGCTACCATTCTAATGAGTTCATTCACTTTGTATTTTCACAATCTCTGTAAATTTCTTGCATTAATAGAAATCATGTATTGATGTATTTCTCAGTGTTTGGAAATATTTGTGTGTAATTCATTTTAATAACTTTTGTTTCATTTCGTTCTGAAAATAATCTATATCAGGAGATGACGAAGCAATGTGATATCTGCCCCAAGAAAGGGCTTGGTAAGGAGATGAATCTCTCTGCACTAACATTCAATGATTGGGATTTTGTATGAGAACTAACCAATGTGTTAAGAATTCCCATCGATGACATTCCATAAGAGAAAACATTTTTTTTTCACGCAAAACATGTTGTTGCACTTGGAACTCAATTGGGACTGACAAACAGTGAGGAAATGTTGTTGTTTTTTGCGACGATGGTGGATTGAACCATATTTTTCGCGACGATGGTGGATGGGACTGACATACCAGGAGGAAATATCTGCCTGGTATTGATCATAGAGGTAGGAGTTGGAGGGGGCACTGACCCTAACACTAGCAAAGTACCATCCATAATGGCCCAACAAAGAGGGATACTATTAACGAAGTCTAATCCTGGAGGTGGGATTCAAATGACCAGAAATGGGAAAATTGAAGGTAACAAATAATTAACATGTCGAGTGAATTCCTCAACTTCAATATCCTCTACAATTACCTCTTCTAGTTCTACAACCTTGACTTATGGAGATTTAGGTTCTATAATCTCATTCTGACCAACTGGTTAGAAAGTGTCAGCCTGATCAAGTCGTTGCCTTTGTGGGTGTGGGGGAGAATTATTCCCAATCTCTTCCTCGGGTGGAAGGCCTTGAATTCTCCGCAATCTTTGAGGTGGTTGGTTGGCCACTATGAGGGATTAGCTCTTGGTATTAATCGAATTGTCTTCATAAGGTTAAACTAGATTCACCAAACACACCAATGAAAATCCTTAAGGACAAGACAAACATAAAGATCTTTGTCAAAATTATGACTCAAGTGGATTAAGCCTTACTACCAGAAAATAAAAAAGTGGGCTCGAGCCCTTCCGGATGAAGGAACGGGTTGATTACGTCATGTGGACCTATGCAGGAAGGTATGAGAAGTAGTTATCTTGACCTCCACAGATCATCCTTGTATGGTGCAAGTACCCAGGCTTAGTGGAAAACCCTCCAATAGTACTGAGGTGTGTGATACAAAATTGTCCCCAGGTACTACGAAAAACCCCAGTAGTCACCTTATGAGATACCTAGAAGAAGAAACTAAGGTTACCATCTCACAATCAGTGCCCAAAGGGTACAATCGACAATTGATATGAATGTGTGGGAAGGATAACTAAGCTTAAAATTGTTCTAGAGGAATGTCTACAAAAGGGCCAGTGTCACTTCAAAAAATATCAAACTCGATCCGAAGTTCTAGAGGACTGACACCAAGAGGGCCATTATCAATTTAGGGAGACTTCAACCAAGTTCAAAATTCCCATAGGATTGACGCCAAATGATTCAATGTCAATTCAGGAAAAACCCCCAATGCATGATCTATCCGCTACATTCATTCAAGCATTGGCGGGGAATCTCCTTGTCTATTCCTTACATGACCTCATGTTTAACTCTTGTGTTAGAGGATATTCCATACATAATTATATGAAAAAATGGGTTCTACACTCCCTATCTCAGACACTTACATTTGTTTAATGGTATTGTATAAATTTCTTCTCGAACCTATGCCAAGGCCCCAACCTCAACTTGTCGGGTTACCATAGGAAAATGAAAGTTTTTTAATAAATTTTAGTTATACGTTCATTTTAATGGGTTGTTTTTATTCAAAAGGGTTGCAGATGAAACACTGGTGATGTTTAGACCAACTCCAAAAGAAATGCAATATGAGAACACAAAAATAGTTTATTCAAATGAAAATATATGCAACAATGCTTCTGAAGAAAATTCTTTTCTTTTTTTGATGAAAACAAATGTTTGAGTGCAAGATTTAGAACACCCCAAGATGCAAATGCATACAAGAACACAAAACTTGTTCTACTAGATTCTTTTCTTTTTTGATAAAACAAGATACCACTACCAAATCATAATGCAACTACCTGAATGATAAGTAACTACCTCTTCTCTTGCAAATATGAAAGGAAAGGGTTCAAAAAATGAGAAGTAAACAAACAATAATAGATTTGTTTTTGATATTTTTTCATTTACAAAAGAAAAATAAGAAAATGGATGCAAATATTTTTTCTTTTTGAAACAATGCAGAAAACAAGCGAAAAAGCCAGAAAACATTCAACCAATACCCCACTAAAAAGACAGTGAATCTGGAAATGCAGACAAACAAGGCTATTATTTCAGTATAGCTATTAAACCTTATGCTAAACAATGTAAGAAAAGATTTTAATATTTCCTGCACATAAAACATTGAAGACTTAATAGAGAAAAACCAAACAGAGACTCAGGACAGTCCAAGTGATTGATGAAACCAAGCATTCAACCCAGAAAGCAAGATAATTTTTTAAAAAATTTCAAATTCACACAGGTCCATGACTGTTACTAGGGAAAACAATAGGAAACTCAAAGGGATCCCCATTCCTGTTGTTTTGTTGTGATTCGGTTTGGTATTGATAGACCGAAATGAGTTGATGCCCTTCTTTGGATTGTTATCCTTCCCTCGGTAGCAAGTTCCCTATTGTATATCAACGGGATTTAGAGATGAAAAACGTGGATACACATGGACTATAGTGATGCAATGTGTGGATGGAAAGGTAAGGATAAAATACCTTGTACAAGACTTTGAAACCAATAGAAAAAGATAAAGCATGTAATCAAGACACCTTAACATAACTGACCGAACTAGGAGTATTCCTCGTGGAGTCATCAATTTTGATTAATGGATTTTTCCCCTGTGATCTTGGGTCGTGATCATAACAGAGAAATACTAAGTGAAAGAGATAAAAAGTGTCCCCTCAAAGAACAACACACAAAAACTAACGAAAGTAAATAATTAAATTAGGATAAAGTAGGGATAGAGAGGAGAAGATAAAGTGCACCTTATTCTCCCATTTGATGTTGATCCCTACTCCAATTCGTCGAAGGGCTTTCGATATTCTGCTAGAACCTATAAGATAGATACAAAAATAGGGTTGCGACGAAATTAGTTATACAATCAAAATAATGTGCATGTAAGCATAAATATGAACATACATTGAAGAACAAATTTGGGGGAAAACAAACTCTTTTACTATCAACAAGTGGAAAAGGTAAGTTACAACCTTGTTCAGCCTTAGGCACTGTCTTGAAGCCAACTATCTATGTTCCTCCAAGAATACTCAAGCATCAACTCAACCAATGTAATATTCCTTCAGTGACTAAGATAGATATAAGGAGAAACTCCATAGTCAAATAACATGCGAAAGAAGTTCTGGAAAAGGAATTTTTAGACTATAGGGAATGTTTCTCATAGAATTATAGGGAAGGGAGGCTTGCTAGATGCTAGAAGCATAAATTTTCATAAAAGGACTTCTCCTATTCTTATCCCTTCAAAGTTGTTTTATATATTCCCAAAGATGTTTCGAGAGTTGAATTCCATTTTGTACAAGAAAGGATCGTTGGGAAACAAGCCCAACCGAAAAACCCACCTAAAAACATGGGATTATTTTATTTTTCACCAAAAATGAGGGCATCTGCAGGTTGTAGTGATGAATTTTGTGGATGTCTGCATGTTTCACTAGGGAAACCCATGGATATTCACTTAGGGCATGTTTTTTAGACGATTTATGAGAGGACCTTTAGGGAAAATTCTAGCAAGCATTAGGAAAAGGGTTAGGCCATGGCACAAATGCATAGGTGTGGAATTTTGTGCTATAACACTCATATTCAAGATCAACTCACAAATATTGGTGAGATATTGTATGATGATGATTTGGTGAATGTATCATTGAGAGGTCTTCCTAGGTCTTGGTAACCATTTTTGTAGGGGATATATGTGTGAGACAAGTTACCATACATTGAGAGATTATGGACATGTTGTATCCAGGAGGAGACCAAGTTAGTATCTAGGGATGATATGGATGGTATGGTGAATAGTAGAAATGATGATAACTAGGCCCTTGCAACCCACACTAGAATGGGAAGAAAGGGTTCTCCATATAGAAGAGGTATGTCATGGAGAAGGGCTTCTCCTGAGAGAGAAGCATCTCCAGACCTGAGATGAAAGAATTATCTTAGTAAGATAATATGTTATGAGTGCCATGAATTT
>JASDQU010207903.1:53911-71786 GCA_032191745.1 Picea mariana | reverse complement strand
GCATATGATAGGTGTACATGAGTTTTTTGACACTCACACAGAGACTGGCTCATGCTTCTATGTGGAGCTTGGTATAGGAGCCAAGCATTCAATATGAGGATATGGTACAATATCATTTTGATTAGCGTCAAGAGAGATATCGATCATGTCAAATGTGTTATGGGTTCCAGAAATCAGGAGGACCGTCCTCTCAGTTTCAAATATTGAGAGGAAGGACTCTCATATATTGTTTTCACATGGACAAGTATTTCTTATGCCTAGATGGTATAGCTTCATATCAGCAGTAGCTCTTGGATTTAAATAGGGAAACCTATATAGTATGAGGGGCCAACCTATGAGTGTTGTTTCCAGTAGGATAAGAGAGACAATTGAGGAGAATAAGGTGGCTCCAAGAGTGGTGAGACAGGTGACCCCACTAGTGGTACAATCTCAGAGGGATACACATTTCAAAGAGAGTAAGCTCTTAGGATTTGGGAGGCAGGAGTAACCTCCTAGGACAGTGAATAGGACATAATATAGGGATACAATGGCCCAAGAGGTTGTGCAGACTCAAAGGTATTAATGTTTCATAAGGAGCATGTGGTCTCAGAGTGAGCCTAACCTCAGGGAGAGATAGTTGGATCAAAGAGAGAGATGCACATCCATAGGGAGCTTCCCCTAGGGTTTATTTGGGAGAGAGACATATTAAAGGACATACAAACATGTCTCATGGGTGGAGGAGGCTAGCCATGAGCATCATAAGAAGGAGGATTCTAGGGCATGTAAGACCTTCATGGATGACACATTTGCTTCCATTGGATTTTCCTTAGTTACCAAGGATGTGGCCAGTAAGATAGAATATACAACTAGATATGTTTGAGATATTTAGGATGCGACAAGTAAAACATATTTTGTCTCAGTGACCAAGGATACAACTAGCCAGAAAGAATTGACAACAAAACTTATTGTGAAAATATCTGACGACCCATTTTCCACACAGAGGGAGTATCTAATGTGGACTATTGGATCACATATAATGTGGTAGATCCATAAAAATATATACTATGAGCGACATTGGTGCATTGAAATGTTGTTGGATGAGACACATCCCTTGCTAAGAGGGAGTGTTGATTTTTGTAGATTTGGGAGGTAATCTCACTAGAGAAAAAGGTGTTAGGAATGTGAGAATTTTCTTTGGCACCAATTTTGACTTTCATTTAAGTGAAATCATCCTAGAAATGAGGCTAGAGCCTCATGGGAAAGTTGACAATATTTGTGGGCTTGTGTGGGGGTGCCACACCCACAAAGAGGATTAAAATGTTTTAATTAATTGTTGAGTTTAGGAAGGGATCCTAAACTCACTCATTGGACTCTTATATATAGGAGAGATGTAAATTATGACATAACATCATTCTATCATAGTGGAAGAATGGAGTTAGCATAAATGAGTTTGCACTTGTGCTAGGAGGCTTGCTGATTTCAACAAACATAATTCTTCTATGGAGACAAATATGGCCTCAGGTTGAGGACTCTCTATTTTTTGTTCTTGGTAGGGAAAGGAACACCTATAGTTTAGGAGAGAGAGACAACCTTAGAAGGAAGATATTGTACAAAGTGAAGTGAGACATACGAAGTGTTTGTAAAGTTTTTTGCATATACATGGGTTAGAGTGAAAATAGTCGTGTACATACGTGGGTTGTTGTAGGAACAATCGTGTACATCCATACGAGGTCTTCTAGGTATGGGAAGGTCCATAACAAATGAAAACATGTAACCTTGACAGGTTGTATAGATGGTATGCAACAAATTTGTGGGTAGAGAATATTTCTAGGATATTTTTTGAGGTTTGGTTTTCAGATTTCTATGGTTATTGAAGAACAAGGTTTATTTTTGTTTTGGTGACTTTGCAGGATAATTTTGTACTCATGTTTTGGTTATATTGTATTGGATGGGAGGGATAGCTTTTCCCTTATGATTTATCATGACAACATGCTTACAAAATTGAAATTGTGTTTCATATGTTTCGATGATTCATCTCTTATCTTTTGTGTTTCCGCTGCATATGTTTTCAATCAATAATTTTTCAGTGTAGAATTGTTTACTGATAACAGATAGGGTGTTACTATTGGTTCACTAGGAAGCAATATCTCATATATGAAAATTAGTCACATAGAGTTGCATGTGAAAAATGACAAGCACATGGCTCATATTGTTAGCAACAATGGTGTACGGGTGGATCCTAAGAAAATTGAAGCTATGATTTATTTTCCTCTCCCTAAAACTCTTTAAAGTTTGCATGATTTTCTAGGTTTAAAGGGATATTATCATAAGTTTTTTATAATTATCGAAAAATTGCAGCACCTCTCATTTCTCTCCTTAAAAATATTCTTTCACTTGGACTCCCAAAGTTGATCAATCCTTCCACACCTTGAAATAGTCTATGTACACGACTCCTGTCCTAGTACTACCCAACTTCACCAAGGATTTTGTTCAGGAATGTGTTGCTTCATTTAAAGGAATTGGGGCAGTCCTTGTGCAAGATGGTCAACCTTTGGATTTTACTAGAAAACAATTTTTAGAGTCATATATGAGCTAGTCAACCTATGTAAATGAAATGTTTGTTATTCTACATGTAGTGGATCTTTAGTGTTCTTATCTATTGGGTAAACACTTCCAACTTAAAACTAATCATTGTAGCCTAAAGTATTTTACGGAACATAAAATATCATCCCTAAAGTAACAAAAATGGGTGACCAAGCTATTTGTATATGATTATGAGATAATTTACAACAAGGGAAAATAAAATGTGTTTTTTGATCCCCTTTCTAGGAGTATGAAGAAGAAGAGTCCCTCTTTTCCCTCTATTTCATTGTAGAAGATTGGATTCAAGCCATTCACTAGGAATGGTGGAAATGTCCAAACATTTCTCACTTGATCCAACAATTGCAATTTGATTCTCAAACTTATCCAAGGTACTCTTGGCACATTGAAGAGATTTTCTATAAATGACACCTGTATTTAAGCAAACAATCGAAACATAAATCCATTATTCTTTCTAAGCTTAATCCTTCACCCAAAACTAGGCACTCAACCATTATCAAAACCTATGAATGGGTCAAAGGATTTTCTTTGGGGAAGGTATGAAATAGGATATTCGAATATTTGTGGTTGAAAGTGATACTTGTCAATGCAATAAAGAAGAAACTATCAAATATACAAACAAACTCCAACTGCTCCCAATTCCACCTACTATTTGGATGGATATCTATGGATTTCATTTTTTGCTTACCAAAATTAGACAATAAGAAATCCATCATGGTGGTAGTAGATAATCTTTGCAAATATGCTCATTTATGCGCTCTTAAACACCCATTCACCGCATCCACACTGGCTTAATGTTTTCTGAATAATATATTCAAACTCCATGGTATGCATAATTCTATTATCATCGACATTAATCTCACTTTCACCGAAAATTTTTGGCTAGAATTGTTCAAGTGCTAAGGAACCCAACTACATCTCAACACCAACTATATTCATAGACTGATGGACAAACTAAAATTGTCAACAATTTATTGGAAACATATTTTCAATGTTTTGTGTCCAAATGAAAATCTCAATGGGCTCATTGGTTATCACTCGTTCAATGGTTGTACAACACATCTTACCATATTTCTACTCGCAATCCTCCCTTTGAATAAGTCTAAGGGAAAATTCAACTGTTGGTTCTCTCCTACTTTATGGGTCTCCCTAAGGTTCAAGAGGTTGAAAACACTCTTACAATACACAAGACCATTCTATGTACCCTCAAAGATAATTTGGTCATGGATTAGAATCGTATGAGACAACAAGCATATTAGGGTTGGTCAAAACACCAATTTGCTGAAGGGGACTAGGTGTTTCTTTGTCTACAACCTTATAAGAAACATTCGCTCAAAGATGAATATTTTTCATAAACTCACCCCAAAATTTGATAGTCCTTA
This sequence comes from Picea mariana, assembly GCA_032191745.1. Lineage (NCBI taxonomy): Eukaryota > Viridiplantae > Streptophyta > Pinopsida > Pinales > Pinaceae > Picea > Picea mariana. The sequence goes on along the minus strand of JASDQU010207903.1, from coordinate 67,824 downwards.
TACAATTATCAAGTGAATGGGGTCCATGGTCTATTGCTTAACTCCTCCTAGTAACTATAAGCTCCCTCATATCTAGTGCCTAAATAAATTTATTGGAATTAAGTGTCATAATCAAACCTATTTCCTTGAGTTAGATGAAGAAAGATCCATTTCGTTTCAGCAACATGTAGTCTTGGACCAGTGCGATTGTCTCCTTCATCAATGCACCATAAAGGAATTTTTAGTCTAGTGGAAGTAAACAACCTAAAAGTATGCCCCCTTGGAGTTGGCTACCATTATTCAACAATTTCCCTATCTCAAGCCTTGAGGAAAAGAATAATTTGCAAGGGGGAGGGTGTATTAGGGACCTAAACTCCCTAAGCCCTCACGTAGATAGAATAATATGTTTTCTATGTAATAAATATCGACATTAGTAAATAAGGCCTATATAATAATATGAACAAATATAATGTAAGAAGACTTAATAGAAGATTATGCTTCTAGAAATATCTTCCTTTAGAATATTCTTTAGACGACATAATTAGTATAAATAGAATTAGAAGGCATGGGATTGTCTTGTCTTGAGAATTATTTTAAGAGAGTGCTGCTCTGGTAGAGGTTTCCCCCTCAAAGAAGAAAGTGAACTTGGATTTATATCAATAAACGTACAATTGTTGGTGTTATTGTTCTATATATTTTGTTGTTTTGTTGGCATCTGTTGTAATATTTTATGTTTCTACTTCATAGAATACATCTGGTACCATGCACTGCTGCTCAACAAATTGAATGAGACAAGACATCCTAAATGAATATTAAGAATAAAACGTCAGGATGGCAGCCAGAGCTAGGAGAGTGTGGTAGAGAATGTGGACATAATTATCCATGTGAGAGAAACATGTAGTATTATATATATATATAATATTATGGAGAACATAAATATTTTAGCATAGAAATGGTAGAGAAATAATGATATAACCAGAACAATACCATAATAACACCAGAAAGAGAACCTTGATTAATGAGAATAATGTTAACTTGCCTCTTCGAGGGGGAAACCTCTAGCAAAGCAGAGCTCTATCACAATAATCTCCAAGACAAGATTTATGATACCCTCTATTCCTATTTATACTATATCTATATCCAAAAGAATAATCTAGGGGAGATCCTCCTAGAAGTGAAAGCTTGTATTAGGTCTTATTACATTTGACTTATTCCTCCTTATTGCATGGAATTATATTATTCTACCTACATGAGGGGTTAGGGAGGTTAGGTCCCTAACATTCCCTCCCCCTTGAATAACAACCTTGTCCACACAGATTAAGATGAGGAAATTATTGTAGAATGGTGGTTGATTCCCAGGTGGCATCTTCTGGAGTTGTATATTTCCATTGGAATAACACTTTATTGATGGTGCCTTGATGAATATGATGCTCTCATTGGGCCAAGACTACTTTTGGGTGCAACCATATGGAACCTTCTTCATCCAACTTAGGGAGACTAGTTTGAGTTTGGCACTTTGTTCCAATCACCTTCTTTAAGCAGGAAACATGAAAAATAGGATGGAGATTTGATTGATAGGGTAGATATAACTGATAGGCCAACGATATCACATGCTTGATCATTTTATAAGGACCATAAAAATTGGGCGCAAGTTTATGACAATGTTCATATTTGAGTGAATTCTGCTTATAAGGTTATAGTCAAAGAAACACCTCGTCCCATTCAACAAAATGTTGTTCAGAATGACCTTGATCTTATTGTTGCTATGACCCATGAACAAATTGTCTTTGAGGGCACGAAGAATAGCCTCTTAGATGGTAAGATTTTTTTCAACCTCTTGAACCTTCGAGACCAATGGAATATATGAGAGAACTGATGGGGGAATTTTTCCATATACTGCTTCAAAAGGAGTCATGTGAGTAGTTGTATGGTAATATCTGTTGTACCACCATTTAGCTAGGGGTAACCATTGATCCCATTGATTTTTCCACTCATATGAAAAACACATCAAATATGTTTCCAAACACTTGTTCACAAATTCAGTTTGGCCATCCATCTAGGGGTGATAGGCAGTGTTAAGATGAAATTGGGTGCCTTGTAGCTTGAACAATTCTTTCCAAAAAATGCTGGTGAAAGTGGGGTCTCTATCAAAGACAATAGAATTAGGCATGCCATGAATATTGAAGATATTATCCAAGAATATTTGAGCCACTGTGGAGGCTGTGAATGGGTGTTGAAGACCAAAAAAAGGAGCATATTTAGAGAGATGATCTACGACCACCATGATGATTGACTTATTTCCTAATTTAAGTAAGACCATAATGAAATCCATATAAATATCTCACTAAATAGCAGGGGGAATCGAAACCAGTTGGAGTTTTCTTGTAGCTTTGATAGTTTCTCCCTTGTTGCATAGATATACCTCACATTCAGCCACAAAGATGAAGACATCTGGTTTCACACCATCCCAGAAAAAATAACGTTTGATTCATTCATAGGTTTTGGTAAACCCTGAATGCCCGACTGTGGGTGAGGCATGAAGTTCAAAAAACACTCTGGATTTAAGTTGTGATTGCTTGCATAAATACAAACAAGCTTTGTAGCGAAGATATTCATTGTGCCAAGAGTACCCGAGAGAAACTGAAGAATTGTGTTGCAATTGGTGGAGCATGCGAGAAATTTTGGGGTCTTGGAGCCATTCCCGATGAACAACTTGGAGCCAATCTAGTGCAATGAAGGAGAGGGATAAAAGGGACCTGTTTTCTTCATATTTCCAGGAAATAGCATCGACCATGACATTTTCTTTTCTGTTCTTGTAAATGATCTCATAATCATAACCAAATTTCTTGGTCACCCATTTTTGTTGTATTGGGGATGAAATTGGTTGTTCTAGGAAATACTTGAGACTCTGATGATCAGTTTTTATTTGGAATTTCTGACCCAAAAATAAGGACACCAAATATACACAACATGAATAATAGCTAACATTTCCTTTTCATAAATGGATTGGCGCAAATGTCTCTTGGAAAGTTTTTTTCTAGTGAAGGCCAAAGGCCTCCCATATTGCATGAGGATGACTCCAATTCCTTCCCTGGAAGCATCACATTCCAATACAAATGTCTTTGTGAAGTATGGAAGTGATAGGACAAGGGTCGAGCACAAAGCATCTTTCAAGTATTGGAAGGTATGATTCACAACTAAAGTCCAGGTGAAAACATTCTTTTTAAGGAGAGAAGTGAGAGGAGCTGCAATTTTTCCATAATTTCAAACAAACTTCCTATAGTAGCTTGTTAAACCCAAAAAACCACGTAAGATCTTAAGAGTTTTAGGGTGAGGCCAATCCTGCATAGATTCAATTTTCTTAGGATCCACTCAGACGCCATCCTTGTCATAAATATGACCCGAGTATTCCACCTCTGAGGCACCAAAGGCACATTTAGATTATTTGAGGAAATGTTGGTGCTTAGAGAGTAGATGGAGAACTTGATTCACATGGGAGAGATGGGAGGGCCAAATTTTAAAATATATGAGAATATCATCAAAGAAAAATAAGACAAAATGATGGAGAAAAGGAAGGAACACATGATTCATAAGACTTTGGAAAGTGGAAGGAGCATTACAAAATCCAAAGGGCATTACCAGGAATTCATTATGAACCTCATGAGTGAAAAATGTAGTTTTGGGAATGTATTACAAAATCCAAAGGGCATTACCAGGAATTCATTATGACCCTCATGAGTGAAAAATGCAGTTTTGGGAATGTCTTCACCTTTCATATGGATCTGGTGGTAACAAGAATGTAGATCCAACTTGGTGAAGTATTGATCACCACTCAATTCATCCAAGAGGTCATCAATGGCAGCAATAGGGAATTTTTCTTTAATTGTGGGGTTGTTGAGAACGCAAAAATCAGGACACGTGTGCAAATTACCTTATTTCTTGAATACCATGACCAAAGGGGAAGAATAGGGGCTAGTACTGGGACATATAACACCGACCTCTAATAATTCATGAACAATTTTATCAATTTCATTCTTCTCTGAAAAGGGATGATGATAAGGCCAAACATTGGGAGGAAACTTGCCCAGGATGAGAGGGATGGAATGATTATGGACTCCATGGGAAGGGGGAAGTTCTTTTGGAGTGGTAAAAACAACTTGGTGGAGGGAAAGGATATATTGGAGGTCGGGATGCACATAAGGTGTCTCATCAACATGAATGGAGTGGAGTTCGGCTATAATGCCCGAATTACCTTTTTTGAGGATCTTTTCCATGCGATAGGAACTGATGATCTTAGGGGAGCCTACTATGATGCCTTGGAACTTATATTGTTGTTCCTCTTGTTATAATTGCATGGTTAAGTCCTTAAAATACATGAGAATGGGGCCTAGAGTGCATAACCGTTCGGAACCAAGAACAATGTCACAACCACCCATGTCTATAGAAAAAATATGTGATTCCAAGTGATACTGACCAATTTAGAGAGGCACATTTTCAGATCTTCCCCCACATTTCATGGACCTTCATTGGAAATCATGATTTTAAAATTACTGGCGACACATATGTAATAATTGAATTCTTGGTAAATGTGGCAATGAATAAAATTATGGGTGCTACCACTCTCCACAAGGATGATGACTTTCCTATTCTTTATGTAACCAATTAATTTGAGAGTCTGGGGAGCAGAGAAGCCAGTGAGGGCATTAAGTAAAATCACCGGGTAAACATCTGGTGGATCAAAGGGTGGGGTCAGATCAGATGGCGGTGGTAGTTCCTACACAAGAGGAACAACAACATTCTCTTCAGAAATATGCTTAGCCATAGACATAAAAGGATTATGTTCCTTACACTTGTGCCTGATAAAATATTTGTCATCACAATTATAGAAAATACCTTTGAGTTGATGTTCAACCATTTCAACCCTGGTTAATTTATGGATCTTGAGGGGAGTTGCAGGAGGGGTGTAATTGGTGGGTTTATTGTGAGGAGGAAAGGATTGTTTGCAGGTATGGGAGGATACAATTTGTTGTGCTTCCTTCGCTCGTTGGGTAGCTTCCAATCAAATCTGGGGGCATGCCATGAGAACATGAGCACAAATTTCATCTTTGAAGCCACTAATAAAAAATTCCATAAAGAAAGGATATGGAATTCCCTATATTCTGAAAGCCAAGTGCTAAAATGTCGCAATAAATTTTTCCACTAACCCATATTACTTTAACTTGGTCAAACGACCCAAATGGCGGGTATTAGAGTCAAAGTAGTCATAAAGTTCGGCCACAAACTATGATGCCTTGGAACTTATATTGTTTTTCCTGTTGTTATAATTGCATGGTTAAGTCCTTAAATACATGAGAATGGGGCCTAGAGTGCATAACCGTTTGGAACCAAGAACAATGTCACAACCACCCATGTCTATAGAAACAATATGGGATTTCAAGTGATACTGACCAATTTAGAGTGGAACATTTTCACATCTTCTCCCACATTTCATGGAACCTTTATTGGAAATCATGATTTTAAAATTAATGACGACACATATGTAATAATTGAATTCTTGGGAAATGTGGCAATGAATAAAATTCTAGGTGCTACCACTCTCCACAAGGATGATGACTTTCCTATTCTTTATGTAACCAATTAATTTGAGAGTTTTGGGAACAGAGAAGCCAGTGAGGGCATTAAGTAAAATCACCAGGTAAACATCTAGTGGATCAAAGGGTGGGGTCTGATCAGATGGCGGTGGTAGTTCCTACATAAGAGGAACAACAACATTCTCTTCAGAAATATCCTTAATCATAGACATAAAAGGATTATTTTCCTTACACTTGTGCCCGAAAAAATATTTGTCATCACGATTATAACAAAGATCATTGAGTTGATGTTCAACCATTTCAACCCTGGTTAATTTATGGATCTTCAGGGGAGTTGCAGGAGGGGCGTAATTGGTGGGTTTATAGCGAGGAGGAAAGGAGGGTTTGCAGGTATGGGAGGATAAAATTTGTTGTGCTTCCTTGGCTCGTTGGGTAGCTTCCAACCAAATCTAAGGGCATGCCATGAGAACATGGGAATAAATTTCATCTTTGAAGCCACTTTTAAAGAATTCCATAAAGAAAGGATACATAATTCCCTATATTCTGAAACCCAAGTGCTAAAATTTCGCAATAAGTTTTTCCACTAACCCATATTACTTTAACTTGGTCAAACGATCCAAATGGTGGGTGTCAGAGTCAAAGCAGTCATAAATTTCATCCACAAACTATGATGATCTCAGGGGAGCCTACTATGATGCCTTAGAACTTATATTGCTGATCCTCTTGTTATAATTGCATGGTTAAGTCCTTAAAATACATGAGAATGGGGCCTAGAGTGCATAACCATTGAAAACCAAGAAAAATGTCACAACCATCCATGTCTATAGAAAAAATATGGGATTTCAAGTGATACTGACCAATTTAGAGTGGCACATTTTCACGTCTTTCCCCACATTTCATGGAACCTCCATTGGAAACAATAATTTTAAAATTCTGGGTGCTACCACTCTCCACAAGGATGATGAATTTCCTATTCTTTATGTAACCAATTAATTTGAGAGTTTGTGGAGTAGAGAAGCCAGTGAGGGCATTCAGTAAAATCACCGGGTAAACATCTGGTGGATCAATGGGTGGGGCCTGATCAGATGGTGGTGGTAGTTCCTACATAAGTGGAACAACAACATTCGCTTCAGAAATATCCTTAGTCATAGACATAAAAGTATTATGTTCCTTACACTTGTTCCCAAGAAAATATTTGTCATCACGATTATAAAAGAGACCCTTGAGTTGATGTTCAACCATTTCAACCTTGGTTAATTTATGGATCTTGAGGGGAGTTGCAGGAGGGGCGTAATTGGTGGGTTTATGGCGAGGAGGAAAGGAGGGTTTGTAGGTATGGGAGGATACAATTTGTTGTGATTCCTTAGCTCATTGGGCATCTTCCAACCAAATCTGGGGGTGTGCCATGGGCACAAATTTCATCTTTGAAGCCACTGATAAATAATTCCATAAAGAAAGGATATGGAATTCCCTATATTCTCAAAGCCAAGTGCTAAAATGTCGCAATAAATTTTTTCACTAACCCATATTACTTTAAGTTGGTCAAACGACCCAAATGGTGGGTGTCAGAGTCAAATCAATCATAAAGTTCGGCCACAAACTATGTCCAAGCAACATACCCTTGGCATGCCTTTTTCCACCATTTCCACAATTTCCATCGTTCCAGATCTAGATGTAGGACACCATAACTAAGCTTGGATAAATCATTTGTAATGCCATGCAAAGAGAAATAATATTCCATTTGGGTGACTCATCCTATGGGATTTGGTCTATCAAATTTGTTCACCTCAATTTTGGGAGGGCATAGGTCTCTAGAAAAGTGGGTAGTATGAGGACCTTGGTAATGGAAAGAGTCATGGTCATCCTGATAATATGTTTGTTCAAAAGAGGAAGGGTTTTGGGAATGACCCATGAAGTGTTCAAAGGTGTATTTGAGGTCTTGAGGTGTTTGATGTAGGAACATTGTTCCTTGAGGATATCAATAGCCGAATTGATTGAGATAAGGTTGGAATTGATATTCTTGATGTCTTCATGGTTATGGTGGGTGTCAACAATCAAGGTATTGAGTTCTTGGGCTCATGTGGTAGCCATTTGGAAAAATGGGCAAGCAAATGGTATAAGGGAAACAAAAGGGGTCTGGAGGGGTGGGTGGTTCCACTAAGAAGAGGTACCACTACGTGCAGGGTGAAAATGGGGATCCAATGGGATAGGGGAAAAATAAGGGTCCGGTCCACAAAAAAAATTGTTTTAAAAATGATACATATCACTTGAATCGGGGTGAAGAGAGGAACCTAGTGGGATAGGTCCCAAATAAGTGTGTCTGCAGGACCACTGTACTCTTTTTATTTTTATTTATTTTTATTTTTTTACTCCTACGGATTTATCCTCTGGCCTGAATAATATTGCAATGACGAAATGCCCAAATGCTTAAAAGGAAGAAATGTGTAGTAATTTCGCAATGAGAATGCAAAAGGAACATTTGCGTGACAATAGATATTGTTTGTTCTTGTTTTGTTTTTCGACCCAAGGGGTAGGATATTCCATGTTTCTACAGACAAGGGTTTACCCTGTGCTATAGCTCTTTGATATACATGTAGGTTCCAACAGTATTATTCAGTCCAATATCTCAGAGCACCAACTAAGGAGGCTTGATCGTTCCCTTAGTCGTACTACCCAACTACCTAGGTACTAGAGAGTATCTTCCTAAGTGTTGTTCTCAGTGGCACTACAAAAGTCAAAGAGGCCAATCGATTTATCTATGGAGGGATTCAGGAGGTCTAGGCTGATCTATATACAGGTGATGTCTGATCCTCTACTACCCAAAGGGGTGCCAACATGGGTTATAAGGGTGAACAACAAATGTGCGCTTAGTTACCTATTGTATTTTCTATGTGTATGACTCCTCGACCACAGGTTTATGCACATACTGATATATCTCTATAGATTTAAGACATCGGAATACGTCTCTACCCTGAAAAAATTTAAAACACAATTTTCTGCAGAGGAAGGTGCTCTGATACCATTTGTAGTATTCCAGATATAAAATAGTATGGAGAACAAAAATATTTTAGCATAGAAATGGTAGAGAAACAATGATATAACCAGAATAATACTAGAATAATACCAGAATAATACCAAAATAAAACTAGAAAGAGCACCTTGATTAATGATAGAAATGTTCACTTTCCTCTTTGAGGGGGAAACCTTTAGTAGAGAAGAGCTCTATTACAATAATCTCCAATACAATATTTCTCATATCCTCTATTCCTTTTTATATCAAATCTATCTATCCAAAAGAACAATCTAGGGAAGATATTTTTGGAAGTAGAATCTTCTATTAGATCTTATTACATTTGACTTATTCCTCCTTATTGCTAGGCCTTATTAATATTGGCCTTTATTTCATGGAATTATATTATTCTATCTATGTGAGTAGTTATGGAGGTTGGTTCCCTAACACAAAACAACTAGTGTAGCTACTCCAACAACCATTTTGTAGAGTTGATGCGAGGGTATAACAGTGACATAGAAAATATAGAATAGGAGTGGTGTCCCATATGGAATGATAGTGAAACATCGAAATGTAGATCCAAATTGTTGACAACGAAGCTCAGGGAATATAAGGAAAACAACGAAGAATTCCAAGATGGTTATAATAGAAGTTTCGTGAAGAGGAAACCTTGAGGAAGGGCCAATATGAAAGAAGATATGATCTATGTCATATCTTCTTGTAGAAGTGTGACATAGTGAAGAGGATAGATTTTCCCTCAACGGTGTTGAATTGGATACAAATTTAGGGATACAGAGGCTAGTAAGGTAGCTATGTGACAAGCCAATCAAATGAGATGAGTGAATAATGTTGTTGCAACACCAAGAGTGGATTCTAGTGGTAGACAACACTATAATTCTTATTCTTATTGTAATACTTACATGCTCATTGTAAGCTATTTGAAGTTTGGTTTCATAAACAACATCTACTCTATAATTATTTAATTGTGAAGGAGTTGAAGAAAGGTGAAGGAAGTTTAACATTGTAGAATGGAAAAATAGGGTTGAGTTGATTATCAATGTTGAAGAAATGTGCTTTGTATTTAGCATGAGATATGGCTTATAAAAAGGGGATGATGACCTGTCGTGGAAAAAAAACTTTGATGCGACATTCAACATGATGGTGGAATTTACGAATGACACAACCTACAACATGAAGTGAGGGAAGATGTTCCAAGGTGATAAACATGGTTGTGAATCATTAACAAAAGAAGATAGAGATTTTGTTAAGTGTATCTTGTATATATAAGATATGGCACTATGTTATAGAATATATTGCATGCTATTGAATCAGAGTTTTAATAGGGAACACAATGATTTTGTTTTTGATGATGATATTCTATGTAGATTTGTAGCAGAGAACACAATGGTGTTGTGTTTGATGATGAGCTTCTATGTATGTCACAAAAGGCATGGTGTATATTTTTATCCTATACATTTGACAGATTGGTAAATGGAGCATGATGCATATATCTATTGACGTGTGTGTCAATGTGTCTAGTGCCATATTAGTTAGTTGGTATTCCTGAGTTGATGGCTTGCTTAGTGTGTCCAAGATGAGCATTGGATGGCTTGGTGTCTTTGAGATGAGAATTGGATGGCTTGGTTGGTTGATAGCTAGCTGGAGTGTATGAGCTAATACTTCTCTTAGTCTGTCTAAGGTAAACAAGGGATATCTTAGTGTGTCCTACATGAGAATTAGAAGGCCTTAGTTGTAATATAAGATGGGAGGTTTGTTCTCTATGATGGATATCTGTGAAGTGTGTGAAACTTAAATAGATTTAGACACAAATTCTCATGCTTGGGTGCATAAGTCAAAGTTTCCATTAGATATTGATTGAATATGACCATTGATCATGGTGATATGGTGTTATTGAGTTGAGTCTATGAAATGACCACCTATTTTAGTTTACTAAGGGGGAAGTTTGATCATCGATATAGGGATCTTTTTAACACTTGAAAAAGTGGGCCCTATGTAAGTTGAATTCTCTATGGGTGGACCATATATTGGTTGTGGATTCAGGTTGATGTTATGGGACTAGAATATTGTAAGCAAGTTGTTTTTTGTGTCAAAACGAGGTAAGACTCAGGGGAGATGTATCCACCAAGACTATGTCCATTTGTGGCATTGGATGTATTTTGGAATGTTGGTGAAATTGGTTGCACATTAAGGGGAAGTTCATCAAGAAGATGAATGAACCATGTACCTAAAGGATTTCCTACTAGGTAGGTGATTGCAGTAGTTAGGTACCATGTATTCTAGTGGATGGTTGTTCCTTTATATGGAATTTTATAAATCATTGATTTTGATGACATCCATCTTCATTAAGAGAGCATATGTTGCAAAGGACTAGGTATTGATGAAGACCTCACTTGATAGAGATTGAGATAAGTATTAAGGGGGAATGTTGGCATGAGTTAGTAGTACTTGTGTGATGTGTGATACTTGATCATACTAAAGGTTGTGATTGTTATCATTATTGGTCATTGTGAAGTAGAATTTATCATGGTTGATATTATCTCTAAAGAAGTTGTTATTGTGTTAAGATAGTGTGTCTATATAAGACAAAGTTGAATATATTTATATTGTAAAACTGTTTAATTAAATTAGATGTAAATAAAAAAATACGTTGTGTAAAGTAGGAATCTTTAGGAATCTTTATGTGTTTAACATGTCTTTAGGTTATTTTCCATCCTCTTTCTAATGTAGGAATATTGTTGTAAATAAAATGAAAATCCTCCCTTCTACATTTTCTTTGAATAGTCCCTCTAATCACCAACCAACACATGCGATATCTATTTGTATCAATAAATATATATTTATTCGATCAAGAATGGCAGCTAGTGTGGACTACTTGTAACCACACATAGAGAAATCATTGTAACCATAAAGAGAAATCATAGAGGAAATGTGAAACCATGTTGGCGCCTCGCGTATAGAAAAGCATTTACAGTGGTTGTACTAGTTGTGAATTATGAAGTACAGGGGTGTAACCAAATAACGTTACAAGTTACCAAATGAAACCAAAGAAGATAATGGCATGTAAATGGAATTTGTACAATAACCTAAACATATTGTCTCTGCATTAAGGCAAGAAGAATGCCTATATTCACTTTTGAACTATGCTTAATTGGACCTCTTGTAGTCATTGGAACTGAAATGGGCGGTGTTGTGACGATAATAGTCCAAACTGTAATAGACATAAAACCACCCAAGGTTTCAGTTAATAGTAGAAACTGAGATGGTTTTTGGGTTATAATAATATTCATAGATATAAAATCATAATGAAATAGATAAACAAGAATTACTTATTTAAAAATTAATAGTGTTGAGATGACAATTATCGAAATTTTAACAAGTTTTAGCTATGAATTTTTTTTTTGAAAACAATTATAACTTTCTACTAGGAGGCTTGGTAATTTAAGTAAAGGGGAATTCTATAATGGTGGAAAATATGGCCTAAGGCTGAAGACTCTCTACTTTATGAACTTGGTAGGGAAAGGCACACCTATCGTGTGGGAGAGAGAGACAACCTTAGAAAGAATATATTGTACTAAGTGAAGCGATCCATACAATTGTTTTGTAAAAATTTTCACATATACTCGGGTTAGAGTGGGAATAGTCATGTACATACATGGGTTGTTGTAGGAACAATCGTGTACATCCATGCAAGCTCTTGTAGGTAGGGGAAGGTCCATACAGACTAGCAACAAGTAACCTCAACATGTTGTACAGGTGGTATGAAACAGATTTGTGGGAAGAGAATATTTCCATGAGATTTTCTAAGGTTTGGTTTTCTAATTGTATGGTTATTGAAGAACAAGGTTGTTTTCAATTTTGGTGACTTTGGAGGATAAGTTTGTCCTCATATTTTGGTTATATTGTATTGGCTGGAAGGGATAGATTTTGCCTTATGATTTATGATGAAAACAAGATTACAAAATTGAAATTGTGTTTCATATGTGTCAATGATTCATCTCTTATCTTTTGTGTTTCCGTTCCATATGTTTTCAATCAATAATTTTCAGTGTAGAATTGTTTAGTGATATCAACTAGGGATTTACTATTGGCTCACTAGGAAGCAATTTCTCATATATGAAAATTAGTCACATAGAGTTGCATGTGAAAATTGATAAGTGCATGGATCATATTGTTGACAACAATGGTGTATAGGTGGATCCTAAGAAAATTGAAGCTATGATGGATTTTCCTCTCCCTAAAACTCTTTAAAGTTTGTGTGATTTTCTTGGTTTAGAGGGCTATTATCACAAGTTTGTTTAGAATTATGGAAAAATTATAGCACCTCATATTTCTCTCCTTAAAAAAATGTTTTCACTTGGACTCCCAGAGTTGATCAATCCTTCCACACCTTGAAATAGGCTATGTACATGACTCCTATCGTGGTAATATCCAACCTCACCAAGAATTTTGTCTCGAAATGTGATGCTTCATGAAAAGGAATTGGGGAATTCCTTGTGCAAGATGGTCAACCTTTGGCTTTTACTAGAAAACAACTTTTCGAGCAACATTTGGGCTAGTCAACTTATGTAAATGAAATGTTTTTTTTTATACATGTAGTGGATATTTGACGTCCTTATCTATTCGGGAAACAATTCCAACTTAAAACTAATCATTGTAGCCTAAAGTATTTTACTGGACATATAATTTCATCCCTAGAGTAACAAAAATGGGTGACCAAGATATTTGGATATGATTGTGAGATAATTTATTGCAAGGGAAAATAAAATGTGGTTGTTGATCCCCTTTCCAAGAAGTATGAAGAAGAAGCACCCCTCTTTTCCCTCTCTTTCATTGTAGAATATTGGCTTCAAGCCTTTCGCTAGGAATGGTTGGAAGGTCCAAAAATTTGTCACCCGATCCAACAATTGCAATAGGATTCTCAAACTTACTTAACGTACTCTTGGCGCAATGAAGAGATTTTCTATAAAGGAAACATGCATTTAAGAAAACAATCGAAACTCAAATCCATTATTATTAATGAGATTCATCCTTCACCCACAACTAGGAACTCATGCGTTATCAAAAACCTATGAACAGGTCAAGCAATCGTTTTTTCTGGTAAGGTATGAATTAGGAAATCCAAACATTTATGTCTGAATGTGATACTTGTCAATGCAATAAAGCAGGAACTGTCAAGACTCCAAACAAACTCCAACCACTCCCAATTCCACCTACTATTTGGAAGGATATCTTTATGGATTTCATTGTTTTCTTACCTAAATAGAACAATAAGAAATTCATCATGGTGGTATTAGATAATATTTCCAAATATG
>JASDQU010207903.1:28395-41929 GCA_032191745.1 Picea mariana | reverse complement strand
TAGAATCTAAAACAGAGGGGTTTATTGGAGAGGGAGTACACTGAAGAATTCTACCGACTGAACATCAACGCTAGATAGAAAGATAATGAAGATGAAAATACAGCCAGATATATCAATGGGCAGAGATATGAAATCCAAGAGGAGATGAACATGATGTTGGTTAGTAAATTTGAGGATGATTATCAAGCAGCCTTGAAAGCTGAAGAAAAACTGGCCAGGAAGCAAAGCCAACAAAGCAGAGGATGAAATTCAAGAAGAGGAAATAGAACCAGCAGAGAGAAGTTCTAGAAGTTTAATCCTGAAGCTGACAAACAAAATAGTCACCATGAGAAGGGTGGAATTTCTAAAGAAGGACATCATGGAAGAAGAATTTCTTTTTCTAGATGTAGAGGAAGAGGAAGAGCTAGAGGAGGCATGGTTAAATTCTATACCTGTGGAAAAGAAGGACACAAATCTTGGGAATGTCCCGACAGAAAGAGAGAAAGAGGCGGAGAAACACAGATTGATGAAGCACATAAGAATGTGGAAGAAGCAGCAGTAGAAGGAGGACGAAACCTCATGATGAGGAAGATCCTTCTTAAATTGGAAAAGGAACCAGAGGAACCAGCTCAGTGAACAAGCCTGTTCAGAATTTATTGCAAGTCGAAAGACAGAGTTTGCAAGGTGATCATAGACAATGGGAGCAATGACAATCTAGTATCCATGGAGATGGTGGAAAAGTTGGAGCTGAAAACAACTGCACATCCAAAGACATACAAGGTATCGTGGTTGAAGAAAGGACATCAAGTCATGGTAAGTCGACAATGCCAAGTTGAATTTAAAATAGGAGGTTATAGGGATGAAATATTGTGTGATGTAATTACTATGGATGTCTATCATATTTTATTGGGGAGACCATGGAAGTATGACTGAAAGGTTATTCGTGATGGAAGAAAGAATACCTATACCATAGAAAGGAATGGTAGGATACATATGTTGTTACCCATAGAAGACAAAGAGAAAAAGAGAGAAGCTAGTTCAATCATACTTCTCATGAGTGAGAAGGAGCTCTTGAAAGAAGTCAAGAAGGAGAAAGAAATGCAATTTGTTGTAGTGTGGAATCCTAGATTTATCCTTACGAATACTTCTATAGAAGACTTTCTTGTAGAAATCCAGGAACTATTAGAAAACTTTGTTGATATAGTCGTGGATGAGTTACCACACTCATTTCCACCCATCAGGAGTATAAGCCAACATATTGACCTTATTCCAGGAGCTAGTTTACCAAACAAAGAATCTTATAGATTGACACCCAGAGAGAATGAGGAGGTCAAAAATCAAGTCCAAGAGTTGTTAGATAAAGGGTTAGTCAAGGAAAGCCTAAGCCCATGTGCAGTATTGACTGTATTAAGCCCAAAGAAAGATGGAGGATGGAGGATGTGTACATATTCCCTAGACATCAACAAGATAACCATTAGATATAGATTTTCTTTACCGAGGATGGATGATTTGATGGACTATTTGAGTGGAGCAAGCTATTTTTCCAAGATAGACTTGAAGAGAGGATATCATCAAATACGGACGAGAGAGAGAGATGAATGGAAAACAACATTCAAGAAAAATGAAGGATTGTTTGAATGGTTGGTCATGTCGTTTGGGCTGACAAATGCACCAAGCACATTTATGAGATTGATGAATGAAGTGTTGAAATACTTCATAGGAAAATTTGTCATGGTATATTTAGATGACATACTAATATTTAGAAAGACAAAGGAAGAACACTTTAGACATTTGACATCAGTGATGGAAAGGTTGCAGCAAGAGAAATTGTTGATAAACCTGAAGAAGAGTTATGTTATGAAGAAGAAGCTCATATATTTGGGTTTCGTAATCTCTTCAAATGAATTGAAGATGGACCCAGAAAAAGTGAGAGCGATCAGAGAATGGTCGTCGTCGAGCAGTATATTTGAGGTAAGAAGTTTTCATGGGTTAGCGAGTTTTTATAGAAAATTCATCAGAAATTTCAGTGGCATATGCGCACCCATGCTGGACATTGTGAAGAAGAAACACAAGTCCTTCAGTTGGATAGAGGAAGCTGAAAAAAGTTTCAAAGTGTTGAAGGAGAAAATAACAGAGAAGCCAATTCTAGTCTTACCATATTTTGGAAAGACATTTCAGGTGAGATGCAATGCAAGTGGATTAGCTATTGGAGCATTCTTGAGTCTGTAAAATAGGCCAATTTCTTATTTCTATGAGAAACACAATTACACCAAGAAAAAGTGTTCCACGTATGACAAGGAATTTTATGCGGAGCGTTGAAAAAATGGAGGCACTATCTAATTCCTAAAGAATTTGTTTTGTACAGTGATAATCAAGCTTTGCAATTTATTACTAGGCAAGAGAAGTTGAATCAAAAACATGCAAAATGGGTTGAATTTATGCAAAATTTTACTTTTGTTATCAAACACATTGTCGGAACTACTAACAAAGTTTCATATGCTTTGAGCAGGAGGAGCTTAATTGTACAGGAATTCCAGGCGGAGACCTTGGGATTTGAACACCTCAAGGAGATGTATAAAGAAGGTGCAAATTTCAAAGAAGATTACGAGGCATGCAAGAATCCTTTGTTGGGAGACAAAAGCCCATGGACTGAATATTTGATCCAGAATGGATTACTGATCAGAGGGAGCCAATTATGCATTCTGAAATGATCAATGAGAGACAACCTGTTGAAAGAGAAACACAATGGAGGTTTAGCTGGACATTTTGCTCATGATAAGACATTTGTGCAGATGAGAAATTTGTATTATTGATCGAGGATGAGAGATGAAGTGAAAATGTTTGCGAACAAATGCAGAATTTGTCAGTATGAAAAAGGAAGACAACAAAACACTGGTTTGTATCAACCATTACCAATTCCAGAAAGGTTGTGGGATGCAATCAGTATGAATTTTGTTTTGGGATTGCCTAGAACTCAAAAGGGGATCGATTCCATATTTGTTGTAATGGACAGATTCTAAAAAATGGCACATTTTATACCATGCCAGAAGACAAGCAATGCCACACACATCACCATTTTGTTTTTCAAAAAAGTAGTGAGACTACATGGATTGTCGAGAAGCATAGTTTCAGACAGGGACACCAAGTTTGTAGGAAATTTTTGGAGGACTCTATGGAAGAGACTAGGGATGAAATTATCTTTTAGTTCATCATATCACCCTCAGACAGATGGACAGACTGAAGTAGTAAGCAAAAGTCTCGAAAAATTATTGAGAAGTTTAGTCACTGAGCAAGGTCGACAATGGGATCAGATTCTGGAACAAGCAGAATTTGCATTCAAAAATTCAGTGAACAAGAGAACAAGAAAAATTTCATTTGAAATTGTGTATGGTATACAGCCAAGAGGGGTTACAGATTTGAGATATTTGAATCAAGATGAGTTCAGAAGAGTTGGAGCAGAGGATTTTGCAACAGAAATGTAGAAACTCCATGACAGAGTTAGAGAACAGCTACAGGACAACAACCAAAAATACAAGATAAGAGTTGATCAAAAGAGGAGAGAAGTTCAATTCAAAGTTGGAGATGAAGTTTTATCTCATTTGAGAAAAGAAATATTTCCAGGGGGAACTTACAACAAATTGAAGATGAAGAAGATAGGACCATGCATGATTCTCATAAAATTTGCAGCCAATTCTTATGAGATTGAGTTGCCAGACAATGTTGGGATATCGCTGATATTCAATGTTGTAGACTTGTATCCTTACAGGAGAGATGAAGCAGGAGAATCATATGATCATAAAGAAATTCAGTGGGAAGAGAAATTTCCCACAACAGAAAAACCTCAGATGGAGAAAATTATTGAACAGGGGGATGGAAGGAAAACTAGGAGGAAGGCATACCCTGAGTACTTAGTGAAGTTGAAAGATCATCCAATGGAAGATGCAAGTTGGGTCACAGAAACTGATATTTTGAAGCATTGAAAGACAGTGCAAGAGCTCATGGACAAGAGTCCATGAAAACTTCTAAACAAAGGAGTATGATGCAGAGGCATTGCCTTCAAAGTCAACAATGCACACATGGAGGCAGATGAATGACATATCAACAATGCCATAATTTCAAATCAAGAATTTAACTCATAATTAAATCA
Organism: Picea mariana; assembly: GCA_032191745.1. Taxonomy (NCBI): domain Eukaryota; kingdom Viridiplantae; phylum Streptophyta; class Pinopsida; order Pinales; family Pinaceae; genus Picea; species Picea mariana. The sequence continues at coordinate 37,803 of JASDQU010207903.1, read as the reverse complement.
GTTGTTGAGATATTTTTGTAAACATTTTAAAATGTAACTTGTTTGTAAAGTCTTGAAGGACTATAAGAAATTGCAGATATGGAGTGTCGACTCTATCTGGCAATAACTAGTACGTATTGTAATAGGACAAAGTAGATAATAGATTTGAATTTGAAATGATAGATTTTAGAGCAGGACGAGAGAGCTTGTGGAGCGGTCCTTAGATATTTTTTCATTGTTGCATTGTAACATAATATAATGTATAGACATAATGGACAGATCAATAGAGAAAAGTAGAGTAGCAGAAACACTATGTAACTTTTTTTTCATGAATGAATAGAACATACATAAATTGTCCCAAATCCTTGGACTGTGTTCATTTCATGTGTGATTGAATGAATGTTATTCTATGTGTATGATTTATTTTTGTTCATTCATGTATGATTGTTCGAGAGATTAACTGTATGAGTTCGTGACGAAGTTGGTTGATTTTTTCGTTTCTCTTCTGATATTTGTATGCAAGGTGTGCATCTCGAACGCAAGGAGTGTGTCTCCTGAGTCTCAGATTGACTCAGAGAAGTTAAGAGAGAATCAGATAAACTTAGACAAGGTGAAAGGTATGCAAAACATCAAGAAGCCAACAAGCTTCAAAGAACCAGTGTAGAAGAACGCCAGGTGGGCGAGAAGCATTTTATTTTCAATAAAATCCTTCGAACTGAGTTATTCCAAATCCTGAGTACACAAGGTGTGCGTGGGAGATTGAAATCCTTTCAAGGATAGATTCTCAAAATAGATAACACTTTTCACAAGATTTGAAGATATTCCAGAGATAGATTTGTCGGGAGAATAAATTTTTGGAACCTTTGGAAGAAGATAAATCTTCCAAGGCGAGGAGATATTAGAAGCTCAGGAGGAAGGACGACTGTGATCTTTGGATCATAAGGAAGAAGATCGAAAATATTCTCATCAGAAGGAGGTGTGCGAGTTTTAGCACTTCACGTACAGAAGAGAGAGAAGCCATCGGAGTTGAAAATTGAGATTCCAGAAGTCCGAAACCCCAGAATAAGAATCTCAACCATCCGATCAACAAGATATATCTGAACCATCAAATCACTAGAGGTGAAGACCAGGCGTCATATTTCCAGAAGGAATCACAACCGTTGGTTGCTGTAAGTTCAAGAGGGAGAGCAGTTTGAAACTTGAGATTCCCAAATTCCAGAGCCCCGGAACATCAAGGTGAATCTCAACCGTCCAATTGATCAAGCATGAGACGACGGATCTGGAAGCGTGTGAACCAATAGTCATTCGATCCAGAGGAAGTGCACAAGGTTTAGTCCTTTAGATTGCACAGGAGGATAGTCGACTTGAAAAGTCACGAAGTCTCGAAATCATTGGGACCGTCCATTGTCAGAAGATAGGTGGCAGTCGATCAACATTTCACTGACCCACAGGAGGGAAAATTCAAAGGGAAAATTTGTGAAATCTCATGAAACGCGATGTCCTAAAAAAATAAGGAATAGATCTGAGCCATCAGATAGAGAGAGAGACATGACCTTTGATTTGGTGCTCTGAAATATCGACATTTCGAGAGTCAAGATAATGGAGGTGAATCACATTGGGATTTCCCGATACGCGAAATCCCGACGCACTCAAAGGATGGGCCCCAGGTCATGGCAAATGGTCACATGAGAGGAGATAAGGAAAGGAACTAACACCCATTAAGCCCTTTTCAGAGTTTCGAGATTTGGGGAGTTAGGGTTGACTCATACGTAGAAGTCCCAAAATTGCGAAAAGCGACGCATCTTTTTGGTTAAGTCTATGGTCATGGTGAATGGTCACATGGATGGGAGCTAAGGGAGGGGCTAGAAAGTACTAGGCCCCTGTCGGGATTTCAGAAATCATGAGGATCAAGTTTGTCTCACATGTAAAGTCTCGACATGTGAAGTCCTGAAACGTCATTTGTGTAGGAGTGCAGTCACAGCCCATGGTTGTGTGGAGTTGAGGCTCACACTTAGTGTTTAGTCATGTAGGGAAAGTTTTATAAAAGGACCCGTGGATTTGTCAGTGGGATTTTAGCCAGGAATTGAAGAGTTTCTCCAGCTCATAGATTTGAACGATCCAGTGACCGGGAGGTTAGTGGACCCTACCGGGGTCGGGGGTTTGCATCATTTAAAATCAATGCCATAGTTATCTTGTTTGAGAACATAACCAAGGTACTTAATTCCATCCCCCAACTCAAGGAGAGGTAAATTGAATAAGGTTGAAAAAGGATTCTACTATCCTCCTCAATGTCTCGAAGATAGATACCATATTTGTTGACATATATGAGAATTCTTGTAGCATCAAAAAAGAGCTCTAGAATATCCTTTAAAATTATTCCTTTAGTTTCACTACATAAAAGTAAAATATTAGCACATCGTCCATGAAATTAAAGTGTGTAAGATGCTCATGGACCCAATCTTATCCTTTGAAAACAATTCACTCTTTTTTCCTCAGCAAGTGCTCAACTAAGACCATGTATGCAACTAATAGAAATAGATAAGGTGAAAGTGGGAAACCTTGTCGAAGACCTCAAGCAAATTTTAAAAATGGAGAGCCTACACCATTTATTAATAAAACAAATGAAACCATTGTTACACAAGAAATTACCCATTTGACAAAAGGAATATCAAACCCTATATGCAGTAGTAGGAGTCTCAGATAGAGCCATGAAACTCTCTCATATGCTTTAGAAAGGTCAATTTTGATGATCAAGATAGGGAGTTTATGAATTTTCATAGAATTCAAGCCTTCCTAAGTCGATCCAATTACTCAATGTATAATCCTTCCTTTTAGAAACTTGAATTGTTCAAGAGAAATGATATTGGAAAGGATTGGTTTTAGTATAATTTTGATGATCTTAGAAATGATTTTATAAAGACGATTATAGAGAGAAATAGGTTGAAATTCATCAAAATTAATGAGGCGGTCCATCTTATGAATAACTGCAATCAAGTTAGAATTTACACTATTTTTTTTGTTTAGATCGGTTAAGGCCCAAATAGTAACCTCACAAGGATATGAATCCCCCTGCGTTTTTATAGAGGTGGTACTCCTCTTTGTCTAAAAAATATATCTTGATGCTCTTGGATTGGGGAGGATACTAGACAACAAACCCCAAAGTATTTATAGCTTAACTTTATATGAAATGGTTCCTAATAACTAGATATTATCTTTATGTGCAACTAATATCTTTTTAACAATAAAAAGATTGAAGGAAGGATTCAATATTAGAATATATGTATGTTAAACATCATTTTTACAACCCTCTAATTCACATACAAGTAGAGGATACATAGATATATTCTCACAAGAAAAAAGAGGAAGTGGTTTTGATCATTTCAAAGAACTTTAAATGAGTTTTGCATTGATAATTGTAAGACTCTAATGGGAGTACTTCCAAAATATCATGCTCAAATATTCCAACAGTTGAGAAATCATTAAAGTAATACCCCAAAGTAGTCCTTTGTGTAATTTTATTAATAAAAGATATTCAACAAAAAAAAACATCTCAACAAACCAATTGAATAATGCTTCAAAAACAAAGCTTGTAAAACACAAGGACTAAATTTCCATGAATCCAATAGACAATCATGGTTTACATTTGGATCACATAAGGGTGAGTTCAAGCTAATGATGGTCTCTCATGACGCGTTAGTGGCAATACAAACCTGGAAAAACAACAATGTGTGAACTTGGAGGGATTATTCAAGGTACTTTTACAATGAATTTGAATATGGTGTAATAAGATAAAACATAGGAAATTTAATTAGCTTTTCAAATATACAACGTTTACTCATATAAATTGTGAATAACTATGTCAAATTTGATTTTTTCTAATAGTGGTTTCTTATTTTTTTAACAAAATATAAGGTATATGTTTTTGTTCGTGCAGGTGTTGAATACTGTTGGATTGGAATTTTGGTTAAGTTTTGGGATCTGCACTAGAATAAGTCAAATAAAAAAAGGCAGTTAGAATATTGACCAGAGTTCACAATGAGAGAATAATTTAAGGAGTCAAAGTGCACAATGCAACAATGCGTAAAAGGAGAAAAGTATTTAGGATTTTGGGAAATTTTGTCCACGTTGTAATGGGATTAGCCCTATTTTGATGTATAAATATGTAATGGCTTTTTGGGTAGAGAGGCGTCGAATGCTCGTGTAATAGATGAATGAGGAGAGAATTGAGTTTTTGGCTAAGTGTTCAGATGTTATGACTGAGGACTAAGACTCACACTGTAGTAGAACGACTAAGCAGGTTTGGGTAATGTTACTATTGCATATTTTGTAGCACAGTGCATGGCTATAAAAGGATTATTAATGACTAATATAAGAAGACAGTCATTGTGGATGTATCTCAAGTTGGTTGAATGTGGCCCTTTAAGCCCAATTCTAGTTGACTTTAACTAGATATATGGTTAATTGTGCTTGACTTTGGTGGATTAGAGATGCTAATTTTGACATAGACTAATTATGATTGACTGTATTACAATATTGTTAATTATGATTAATGATGGTTGATTAGTTAAATTTGGTTAAGATTGATTGAATTTAGTTAATTATGATTGACTATGATTGACTATCCAAAAAATCTATTTATTTTTTTACCAGAAAAAAAATGTAACTTCGATTCTAAAGAAAAATAAGATGCAATCCTTAAAAACATGCACATACAAAAAAAAAAACATTATTCTTGTTGATGAAGTTATTATCAAAACAACTCGAAATTCAACCAGTTTTCTTTGCACACATAACATAACCAATACTTTCAGTAACCAAGTATCAAACTAAAAGGTAAGTTTAAACAAGACCTGCATAAAAGTAGAGAGGAATACTTTTGAGTAAAGATGCCAACCCTTTTGGAGAGAGACTCTCCATCAGAGAAATCCTCCATGGCCAGTTGATTTTCTATCAAACTTGAAGCTTCTTTGGATAAAGAGTCAACAAAGGTGTTAAGTTCTCTAAAAATACACTTGAAGTTGATTTGATGAAAGATAGCAGAGATAGTTTTCAGTCACTTCCCAAGTTTCTATAGATCCAAATTATCAAGTTGAATTGACTTCTTCATCCAATCAATTGAAAATTTAGAGTCACCAAGTAGAGCTCAGATACATTCCTCTCTGTAACACACTTGAAAAGTGCATACAAAGAATTAAACCCACATTTGTTGTTTCTTATTGATCCTAGATCTTATTTTCCTGTACCGTAATGATTTTAGGAGATGAAATTTGAATCCGAGGCCACTGAATCTGCTCGATCCATGGTAGGCCCCATAAAAAAATCCCCAACACATATTTTTGTTGATATCTACTGCACAAAGATCCTAAGGATTTTTATATGATGAGGAGACCTTGTAACACGAGAACAAACACAAATCTTCTTGTGACATCCTAAAATATGGAAAAACGTTATTTTCAAAAATACATGCATTTCAAGCCAACGATATACCCCATGCTACCAAAATTGGAATAATTTTAAACTCTTTCAGTGAGGGTCAATAGAAAAATCATGAAAAATGACTGTCAAAGAAATTTTGTCCCACAAACGAGCTAGCCCCAACTGAATTTCAATCTCCTGTGAGACTTGATGAGTAAATGAACATTCTAGGAATAAATGAGCGTTTGATTCAAAAGTATGTTTACACATATAAAATAGTCTTAGCCCCTTCTTATCTCTATCATGTACTCTATCCTAGGTAAAAATAAGTTCTTTAAGAGAAAGAAAAAAGAAGAAATACCTTTCTGATGCCCCTTAAGCTACATGGGAACAGATTTAACCATTGACTCGATAAGATATAATCTTCCATCTCGTGAGATCCACATGTTGCACCAAAAGTTGATTCTCAGCTCAATTCAAGTCAATAACCATTTCCAATATGCAATGCCATAGTTATTTGGTTTGAAAACATAACCATGGTACTTAATTCCATCCCCCAACTCAAGGAGAGGGAAATTGAAAAGGTTGAAAAAAGGAGTCTATTATCCTCCTCAATGTCTCGAAGGTAGATACCATATTTGCTGGCATATATGAGAATTCTTGTAGAATCATAAAAGAGCTCTACAATATCCTTTAAAATTGTGCCTTTAGTTGCACTGCATAAAAGTAAAATATTAGTAGATCATCCATGAAATTAAAACGTGTAAGATGATCATGGCCCCAATCTTATCCCTTGAAGACAATTCACTCTTTTTGCCTCAAAAAGTTCTCAACTAAGACCATGTATGCAACTAATACAAATAAATAAGGTGAAAGTGGGAAACCTTTTTGAAGACCTCAAGCCAATTTTAAAAATGGAGAGCCTACACCATTTTTTAAGACAACAAATGAAACCATTGTTACAAAAGAAATTATCCATTTGACCAAAGGAATATCAAACCCTATATGTAGTAGTAGGAGTCTGAGATAAAGCCATGAAACTCTATCATAGGCTTTAGAAAGGTCATTTTTGATGATCAAGATAGGGCATTTATTAATTTTCATAGAATGCAATCCTTTCTAAGTAGATCCAATTACTTCATGTATAATCCCGCCTTTGAGAAACTTGAATTGTTCAAGAGAAATGATATTGGAAAGGATTGGTTTTAGTCTAATCATGATGATCCTATAAATGATTTTATAAAGACAATTATATAGGGAAATAGGCTGAAATTCATCAAAAGGAATGATGCGGTCCATCATAGGAATAACTACAATTAAGGTAGAATTTATACTATTTTTTATGTTTAGATCGGTTAAGGCCCAAATAACAACCTAACAAGGATATGAATGCCCTTGCATTTTTATAGAGGTGGCACTCCTCTTTGGCTAAAATATATATCTTGATGCTCTTGGATTGGAGAGGATACTAGACAACAAACCCCAAAGTATTTATTGCTTAATTTTATATGAAATGGTTCCTAATAACCAAATCTGCTCTTTATGTGCAACTAGTATCTTTTTAACAATAAAACGATTGAAGAAAGGATTCAATATTAGAATATATGTATGCTCAACATCATTTTTATAACCCTCTAAGTCACATACAAGTAGAGGATACATAGATATCTTCTCACAAGAAAAAGGAGGAAGTGGTTTTGATCATTGAAAAGAACTTTAAATGAGTTTTGCATTCATAACTGTAAGAATATGATGGGAATACTTCAAAAATATCATGCTCAGAGATTCCAACAGTTGAGAAATCATTAAAGTAATACCCCAAAGTAGTCCTATGTGGAATTTTATTCATAAAAGATATTCAACAATGCAAAATATCTCAACAAACCAATTGATTACTGCTTCAGAAACAAAGCTTGTAAAGTACAAGGACTAAATTTCCATGAATCCAATAAACAATCATGGTTTACATTTGACTCACATATGGGTGAGTTCAAGCTAATGATGGTCTCTCATGACGCGTTAGTGGAAATGCAGACCTGGAAAAACAACAACTTGTTAACTTGGAGGGATTATTCAAGGTACTTTTACAATGAATTTGAATATGGTGTAATTGTTGGAAGATTGGTTGTTGTCATTGATGTCAACCCTAGTCATGGGTGTTGGACCGCAAGATTGATAAAGGTATTTGGACATGAAGGAAAATCCACATGCATATACAACACCCATGAATGGATAGTATACATCATGTTNGATAATTAAAGAGAAGAATTACAAAATAAGAAAGTGTCATGTCAGCCCTAATGTTAATAGGAACTGACATAAATGGTATAGATAAACATCATTATACATTCATTTGATACAAGTAGAATTTAAGAGGAAATAAGAAGTAAAGAAGGCCATATTTCAAGGGAGGATGAAGTCTTTTGGTGATGTGTTCTAAGGTATGTTATTTTCAGGTCATCTTACCATTTTTGCTATAACATTTTTTCTAGAACGATTCAGATGGTGAAATCACTAATCTATTGAGAAGACATATCAATGCACCTTTGGTAAAATTTTCATATATTGATTCGCTATAATTATGGATATACACTCTGTCGAAGATAGGGTTTGTGACCAGTCCCGAAGCTAGTCAATAAACATGTGTTCCGGGTAAAACAGTTATAACTTCTTCATCGAGAATCAAAATGAATGGGACAAATTTCATTGGAAAGAGTATGGACTGTAGTTTCTTGTATACAAGGTTCAGAATTGGATGTTAATTATTGAGCACGGGGCATTTTGTGCAAGTTCACTCTTCTGAATAGACCAGAATTGAATAAAGTCTACCATTCTTTCTATAGCCTCTTTTTGGGGAGGATTCAAGGAGTGAAAATTGGAGGAGTTTTAGAGAATACATTGAGTAATATTATCTACATGATCAGATTACTCCAAGAATTTAAGAATTGCAGAAATTGAAGAAGTCTCAGGAAGCAATATCAGGTTCTATGTGATGATTGGTTGATGATGATGATTTAATGTAAAGTTTTATTATCTCTCATATATTCTTGGGTGGAAGGAAGGGGCAAGGATGTAGAGTTCAACTCTCTCTTTATATTTGAGGATTGTATATTCCTCTTGGAGGTTTATCCCTCCATTTACATTTGGAAGGTGTAGCTACCTTTGGAAGTCATTACTTCCCTTGAACAAAAACTATTGATTATTTCTCATATATTGTGCATGGTGTATTGTGGTGTATTGGTGTAACTCTTATACTATTGTTCATTACTCATTGGATATAATTGAATGGNACTTGATACTAATTCACCCCCCTCTCAGTATCAACAATTGGTATCGGAGCGGGTTACCTTCAGTACAGTTTAACCACTGGAAGGAATATCCTATGCAGAAATGGAAGACAACATTCCAAATGGGATTCCACCATTTGATGGAAGGAATTTTGAGTACTGGAAAAATTGAATGGAAACTTACTTGAAAGCTCTTGGGGAAGATGTTTGGTTCTTAGTTGCTTCAGGATACAATGCTTTGAAGAAACCGAAGACTGCAGCTCAGAAGGAAGCAAAAAGGAACAACAAACTGGCAGTAGATACCATCCTAGATGGATTCACAGATTCAGTGAAATCCAAGGTGGGATCATGTGCATCAGAAAAAGATCTTTTGGAAAATCTACAAGACCTTTGTACAGGGGAAGAAGCAGCAGAAGAAGAAGAAGTTGAAGAAGATTACAACATCTCAGATTTCAAAGAAGAAAATAGAGGTTAGTTCTTTTGATTTAATTGTGAAGGAGTAGGACATGTTGAATTTGAATGTCTTGATCCAAGGATTGAAAGAGATGACAATGAAGAAGAATAAAATCATAAAGTAGAAATTATTCAACAAGAAGATGAGAATCTTAAAAAATTGAAGCATGTTGAGATTGAAAATAGCAAGCTGAAAGACATGCGTAGAAAACTAAGAAGTGAATTGGGTAGTTATGAAAAGACAGTTGTAAGCTTAAAGAAACAATTAGAAGAC
>JASDQU010207903.1:0-13809 GCA_032191745.1 Picea mariana | reverse complement strand
ATGACAAAGTGAATTGAAGAAGGAAGTACATGTAGGCCCTGAAGATAATTAAAGAAAAGAATTACAAAATAAGAAAGTGTTAGGTCGGCCCTAATGTTAAAAGGAAGTGACATAAATGGTATAAATAAACACCATTATACATTCATTTGATACCATAAATAAGAAGTAAAGAAGGCTTGATTTCAAGGGAGGATGAAGTCTTTTGGTGATGTGTTCTAAGATATGTTATTTTCAGGTCATCTTACCATTTTTGCTATAAAGTTTTTTCTAGAATGATTAAAATGGTGAAATTTATATGGTATTGCAAATACATATCAAGGTACCTCTGGTAAAAATTTCATCTCTTGATTCGCTATAATTATGGAGATACACTCTGTCGAAGATAGGGTTTGTGACCAGTCCTGAAGCTAGTCAATAAATAGGTGTTCCAGGTAAAACAATGATAACTTATTCATAGAGAATCCAAATGAAGTGGGACAAATTTCATTGGAAATCATACAGATTGTAGTTTCTTTTGTACAAGTTTCAGAATTGGATGTTAATTATTGAGCGCAGGGCATTCTGTGCAAGTTCACTCTCCTGAATAGACCATATTTGAATAAAGTCTACCATTCTTTCTATAAGCCTCTTTTTGGGGAGGATTCAAGGAGTGAAAATTGGAGGAGTTTTAGACAATACATTGACTAACATTATCTACAGGATCAGAGTACTCCAAGAATTCAAGAATTGCAGAAATTGAAGAAGTCTTAGGAAGCATTATCAGGTTCTATGTGATGATTGGTTGATGGTGATGATTTAATGTAAAGTTTTATTATCTCTCATATATTCTTGGGTGGAAGGAAGGGGCAAGGATGGAGAGTTCAAATCTCTCTTTATATTTGAGGATTTTATCTTCCTCTTGGATGTTTATCCCTCCCTTTACATTTGGAAGCTGTAGCTACCTTTGGAAGTCATTACTTCCCTTGAACAAAAACTATTGATTATTTCTCATATATTGTGCATGGTGTATTGTGTTCTATTGGTGTAACTCTTATACTATTGTTCATTGCTCATTGGATATAATTGAATGGTTTATGTATAAGTTGAAAAAGGTTTTTAAATTTTACTTGATATCGATTCACCCCCCTCTCAGTATCAACAATAATAAGATGTTCAACATAGGAAATTTAATTAGCTTTTCAAATATGCAACTTTTATTCATATAAATTGTGAATAACTCTATGTCAAATTTTTTTTTTTCTAATAGTGGTATCTTATTTTTCTAACAAAATATAAGGTATATGTTTTTGTTCATGCAGGTGTTGAGTATTGTTGGATAGGAATTTTGGTTAAGTTTTGGGATCTGTTCCAGAATAAGTCAAAGAAGAAAAGGCAATTAGAAGATTGACTAGAGTTCACAGCGAGAGAATAATTTAAGGAATCAACGTGTGCGATAGGAGGAAGCGCAACAAAGAAACGCATAAAAGGAAGAAAGTAGTTAGGATTTTGGGAAATTTTGTCCACGTTGTAATGAGATTAGCCCTATTTTGATGTATAAATATGTAATAGGTTTTTGGGAAGACGAGTGTCGAATATTTTGTAGCACAGTGTGTGGTTGTAAGAGGATTCTTAATGAGTAATATAAGAAGCCATTCATTGTGGATGTAGCCCAACTTGGGTGAACCACACTAAAACCTTGTGTCGTGATGTGTTGTGTTTTCATTTTATGATGTCTATCACTTCTGTGAAATGATGATAATGCTTAAGTATGTTGAATGTGTTATTTATATATGATGTTATAATGTTGTGCACTGAAGTAGTTGGTAAATGAATGAATGTGAAGTGGGAGAATGTCGCACATAGAATATATTGAGTGTTAAGTAAATGTTAACTAATGGGGACTATGCACATGAGTAGATGATTTGTAAGAATGTGTTGGATTCCTCACTTCCCCTCATCACTACAGAACCTTGATTCTTGCAGCCCCTCTAGATGCCTTCGGTGAGACTTCACTTACTTGCAGGTGATTCCAAAAGGACTGGTGTCTAAGGGTTTTGTTGGTATGTTCATGCTTAACCCTAGTTATGACCATTATGTGCCAACAAGTGGTTCCATTTACGAGACCTGGAACTGTAACTAAGGGAAATGTTTTGGAGGTCAAATAAGGATGAGATCATCGAATGGATAGAAAGGAAGAAAAAAGAATTTTCTAGAGAACATAATAGGAACCCACGACTCAGTGATGAACAATGGTTACAAAGGATGTATTCACAGATCTTCATGAAATAGTTTTTGGTGAATTTTCGATAATTTTGACAGAATGGTTATAAAGGCTAGCAGAGAACGTTGGCAGATATCGAGTTGGCACTACGAGAAACTAGACCCCTGAATTAATCATATATTTGAATACAGTAAGTAATAAGGTTTCTTGTGTGGTTTATTTTTGGTTGAATAATGTAATGGGGGGTTACATTACAGAGTTTGTAATAGATTGTACCCAGTCTTACAGTGTCACAGAGAGGGAATTTTTCAAGGGTCCGCGTGGAATATATTTGAATGCCTTGTTTACCTGGATATAAATGTTGTTGTGTGAAAATAATGCTATGAATATGGAATCTAATTGGTAGAAACCTTCGCGCACATAGAGGGACTGGGGGATGACCAGAGGATGGTGTGACAGATATGAAAAGGATGAGTAAGGATCGGATGGAATGAGGATGTCGAGAGAGGAATATATTGACTCATACAAAGAGATTGGAGTATTGCATTGTGGAAAAAGGTTTAGATACAGTAAGAATGAGATTGTGGTTGATATAGAAGAGAAGGACTGAGTGTTTGAGAAAAGATACATATGCACGGTACTTTAGATCACACCGTATGAAGAAAGGAAAACGAAAGAAAATGATCCTCAATATAGTCCAACATAAGAAGGAAGTCCATATCATATCAGAATCTGTGTCGAACCCATGACCTCATGTGTGTCACCTAGATCTGAAGCAGAAACAAGAACTTTGTCGAGAGTAATTGTAGCTAGTGGAGGAAGTAAGAATAATAGTTAGAATAGAGGAATTGGTGTAGTGAACTAGTGTCATTCAACATCACCGAAGGTAAGTAATACACATAATACAATGGCAGGAATAGATCATATATTAAGAATGACTAAATTTAAGGGAGTAGGGTCGGAAGACCTAGAGAAACACTTGTTTGTATGCGACATGATATGGACTAAAAAGAATGTCCAGGACAAGGCAATGAAGATTGATAAGTTAGCCATGAATTTCATAGGTTGTGCACTATTATGGTACATGAATCATCACACTACTACATTGGCAGGACAATCGAGAAATTTGGTAAAGATTGGACAAACTTTGTTAAAGGAATTTCAGAAGATGAAATCCAAGTCGTAGTATATCACAAAGATAAAAGAGATTAAGAAAGTACATAATGAGACAGTTTGGGATTACAACCATAGATTTAAATATTTGATGGGTAGATTAATCTTTTCGATTCTTGACGAACAACATCAAGAATGGTTCATTGCAGGTTTTTTTCCACACATTCATTGTCTATGGACACACCAAAAGGTCACATCGAAGATAGATGCATTTAAATTGTGATGAAGTTAGAAGAATATCTTGTTAGAAGATGATGCAGGAATGGTACAGGTACATTCACAATTAGGTGCGCTGAGAATTCAACTATCAAAAATAAAAAAGGAAAAGGAAAAGCGTGAACAAGATTGGTTTATTACATGTAAGACATAAGGCCATCGTAAGGAAGAATGTCTAGAATTTGCGCAATATATGGCTACAACAGAACCAAACCCATTAACAAGAGGAGTAGGATATTGTGAAATATTCAAGACACATGGAAATCATCCCACTGCTTGTCCATTATTGCAGAAGTACCAAAGTACGCCCAAGAATTTGTTCAATAACTGTTTCAAATATGTAGGACATGATGCAAAATATCTTCATGCATTCGACTTAATGAGAGAGTGCACTTCATATGCATACAAAATACAAGAAGAAATTGTTGTAGAAAAATGATGGGTTCCACAGTACAATAATCCAAGAGGTTTTAACAAGGGTGGATGAGGAGGATTCGACAAAGTTCAAGGACGAGGTGGAGGACCAATAATCTATTATAATTGCAACAAACTAGGACATTTAGCAAGAGAATGCCTAAATCCTTTCATGACATGAACGTATTGCAGAGCATTGGACCATGTGACAAAATATTATCTTCAACTGATAGAAAAATGGTAGGAAAGAGGGAGTTAAAATCAGAACCAAAATCTACAGATGATAGAAACTGAGGAGCGTGACGATCAAACAAGAGTAGTAGCCATTAAACATGAAGGAACGAGGAATGGACCAGATGCGACGAAGAAGGGAAAGAGATTCGAGCAATGGATAAGGAAAGAAATTGATCCTGCACTAGCATTTATTCTGCAGAAGGAGAAAGAGAAATATCAACAAGATGGGAAGGAGATACTAGGACCAGAAAGGATAGCATCAATTTCAAAGACACCACCAGTATACGATATGCATTCATTCTATGATCACACTATTCTAGAAAGTCCAATAAAAAAGGTAAGCACTTTGAAATAATTTCTAAAGAGTATTTTAGAATTGATGAAGGATGAAACAATGTTGAATTCATTGCGTGAAATCATCAATCAATGTATCCAAGAAAGAGAAGTACCTATGAAACAGAGATAAGTGAACCAAGTGTTGTGAAAGAATAGGAAAAACATAGAGTTCATATTAAGTGCGTAGATAGGAGAGTATGACATGGATAATTCTATCCTCGACTTAGGATTGAATGTCAATTTTCTTCCAAGACAGATGTTGGTTTTTCATTATCTATTCTTTTCTCTTAGTCTTGATTATTCCTTATGGGGTATCCTGATTCTAATTGACCATCAGAGATTGAATCTGGTTCAGAACTAAGAATCTTCCCAACAGAATCCATGTAAAACCATCGTCCCCTCTCGTAAACCAGAAGGAAATGCATTGAACAGAGTGTACTACGTAGTCTCACCTGAGATGGCTCTATGGGTGGCTGCAATACTCAGGTGCTTGCAACCTGAGATGGAGCAAGATATGTGGTTGTGTGTTGTAAACTTTATTCATTCAATCCCATATCTAGTTATAACATTCATTTGATGCATGCATGTGGAATGCCAAATATACTTAGTTGTTTCATTTATCTAACATTCATCAATTAATCAAACATAAAGATGCATTCATTCATTCACATAACACAGTGTTAACATGGTTCACCCCCTCCTAGGCTACGTCCACAAATATTTCTCTCTCGAGATTTATTATAGGTTAGAAAGATATCACATTGTGCGTGGTTACAATATTAGTTATTCCTCTCTCCCATAGGCTCCTTGACCCCTGCAAGGCTAACTAGATCACACTAGGCTCCTCAACATGTGATCTAACCCTCAAGATAGAGTCACTCACTCCTTCTTTTAGCTCACAAAATTAATGACTCATACAATTCTTAGAACTCTCTCTCTCTTTCTCTCTCTAGATGTCCTCTCTATTTCTTCTCTATCTCCCCACACAGTGTGACCCCTACATTGCCTAAGTACTACCTATTTATATCCCTGTCTCACCAGCCATTATAATGCATTACAAAACCCCTAACCCTAGAATCATTAGATATTCCTTGCATGCGCTCTTTGCCTACTTCTCTTACACGTGTTGTGTTTCCTTCCAGTTGTCTTATGCATGCTTTTCCTCCACAAATAGTTTTTCTTCCTAGCTAGGCCTGCATACAACATGCCCCCAACACTAACATGTGGCTCATTCTGAGCCACCTAAACCTTGTGCGCCTCTTCGATCTCTCTTGCGAGAGACTGGAACTTCTCTCTGAGTTCATTTTCTTGCATTCGAGCGTGTGCGATCTTTTCCCTAAGTGCTTCCAATACCTGCACTACAATATCATCGTTGATCATCTCTGAGCACTCTGCCCGAGCTTTTTCCATGTTATTATTTGCATCTTCCACCTACAAAATGACCTCTTTTGCTCACTCTTGGAGTGGTTCCATTGGATCTTGGCACTCCCTCTTTTGTTTTTGCGTGGCTATGAGTTCTACCTACATATTCTTCATATCCTATGCTCCATGATCGACATCATCCTTTGCCTCTACTTGAGGTCCTGGATAGCTGTGATTATCCTTTCTTCCTCCTGGTCCCATTGGTGGACCTAGTGATCCTCTTCCAAATTCATCCATAGTTGTGATGCCTTCTTGAACAAGTTGGTCACCGTGTGGACTTGTCGCTCCATCTCCTTTATCTTCATTGTTGCTTCCTACTTCCTATGCTCCTTCACCATCGAGGGAGTGGTAGGTACACATTTCTCCCAGAGGTGTTTGATCTCCTTCCTATATTGATCGAGTGTCTGCACAATCTGATCAATCTTCTGCAGCGCTGTGAGCTCTTCCATCTACGTGTTCTTTGGAATTTTCACATACGCTATGGCCAATCCCTACTCCAACCTATCTATGTAGTTCTTATCCTCTTTGGTTTCAAGATTGACCTCCTTGAGTAATAATTCCAACTCATCTCGACTGTCCTTTGTCTGCTACAATTTCACTGCGTCTATGCATGCACGTTCCTGTACCTCCTTTGAGACGTTGACTTGTAGTTTATACAAGGACTTGGTGGTTATCTGCATCATTACCAACTATGTTTGGGACAAATTCTTCAAGGGTGTCTTCCCCATGATTTCATCCATGCGCAGCATGCTGGGTGTGATGTGAAATGTTGATCTTGGTTGTTCTTTCATATGTATCCCATCCTTCTTGCTCGATCCATCCTTGACTCCTGCTTGTGATGTTGCTGAAACTAATTCTATTCCTCTTCTAGCCCTCTGTGTTTCTCTGATTTTCTCAAGGATCTTCCTCATGTCTTCCATCTCATCCTAGATCCTATCCCTTTGGTGTTGATCTTCATCAAAGTCCTTTGTTTTACGATCCTATACCATCTGGGATACGAGATCCATGTCATACTCCGTGATCATGTATTCTAGTGGTGTTCTGTGCACCTTAGATTTCTTGCGCGCACCCCCCATTTGTATGACTAACGTCTTGATTTTTCCAATCTCCCGTTGAGTATCACTTGATGTGGTTCCTTGTGATGTATCAATTTGTTTCTCCTATTCCTGTGGCACCTGGGTCTTGTTATTATTCCTTGCCAGGGTGCCTTTCTTGGACCCAACCCCTTTCTTCTGTTGCACCTAGGTCTGACCAATCCTTGGCGTCTTAGGCACTGTTATCTCTTTTGCAGGAGTCTATTCCTGACCTATATCTGCCTCTGTATTTGTGGGCATTTCTTGATTCAGGACTAGAATCCTCCAGTCACCATTCCGATCCTTGATGGACATATCTATGTCCTCCTCCTTGATGCAGTAGCACAGTTGTATCCATTGATTGTTGGGATCCTTCCATGCTTGGATCTACATTTCATGCCTAGTTTATTTGAAGTTGTCTATGCTCTGATACCGTGCGACCATTTTCGGTGTAACTTGACAAGTGTTGGGGATTCTCTCCTATAGTTCGTTATGATATCCTTCGAATATGGTTGAATTCACCTTTCAGTTCTTGGGGTTTAGAGCACACCCCGGTGATAGGTATCACGCTGAGTGGAAAGGATTGGGTCTTGTGGAAAAGAATGAATACTTAGGCTCCTTCCATCCAATCAAGGCAATCATGACGAGTAGCCATGAATAATGGAATTATGCCCCCAGGTCCTGTGCATCCTTGCAGTATTCCAGGAACAAATTCAACAAATACGGGGCCTAGATGAGTGTGGTTCCCTCCGCAGACTGTGCTGCAACTGCGACAACCTCGACATGGATTTCCTCCTTGAGGAATTTCCTGAGTAACTTGCATGCCATAAGTTTTATGTCCATTCTTGTCGTTGTGTCACTAATATGCTTGATTATAATTTTGCACGACCCCCTTTCTGTACCATATTTTTTCTTCATTTTCTCATCTAATGCCTTCTCTGTCATCTTGTCCTTAAGGAACTACGTGGGTGTCTCCCCCCATGATGGAAACCCTGTGATATATGCAATGCATTCTACATCTATTGAGATGTTTTGTTCTAGCCATAGGTATCCTCCGTGGGTGACTGCTATCAGCTGCCTGACATAGTTGTTTGCATGTTGTCCCCTCTCAAAGTGCGGGATGTCCAATAGGCTTAGAATCCTGGGTTTGGCCAATCCAGCTACCCACTGGATTGGTTGGTTAATTGGTTCACCAAAGGGTCCTATACCCATAGTCTCTAGATAACATTTCTTGAAAAACACCAGAAACTTGTATGTGTTTGTCACATCATGGTCTGAGTACTGCAATTTCTCCATGTGGCCTAACATATTGCCTGTGATACGTACCCCTTTCGGAATGTGCTTCAAGATAATTCTTGTGGCATCTTGCTTGCATGGTGACCTTGGTATTGGATGTTTCCCCTTCCGCTGTGGTGGATGAATTGAGGTTTCAACCTCCATTGTTCACTCTTCTGCATACTCATCTACCTGATCGATGACATATTCCATTGTTCCCTCATGTGGTTGTTCTAGCATGGTTGTGTGTGACCTTTCTGGCGTGGTCATTTATTCTTGGTTTAGGACCATCCACTAACTTTTGGGGATTCTTCAGGGTTTTTGGGGTGCGAATGATTGCTTGTATCCTCAGTCTGTTGGCCCTATCCCCCTTCTGTCACATCAATGTCCATGCCCACTGGTGTTTTATGTTGGGTTTCCTCCACAATAGGTGTGGGGATTCCTGGTGTCATATCAGGTGATGGGATTTCATCCACATTGACGACTTCTGCAAGCTAAGGTGGTTGTTTTTCACTTCCCTATGGTTGCAGTGGTGGTATGACGTTGCTGCAAAGTCGTCTGCAAGTCTATCTTGGCTCTCCCAGTTTGGGTGGTTCCAGGTGGTAAAAATACTTTCTGTCAAGATTAGTATCCTCTGTAACCTCTGGAAACTTCGCTCTCTACTCTGTATATTCTATCACTCTATACTTTTCTCAATAACCCTTTCAATCCTGGTGTGCTTCCCTTATATACAAATTGGGTGAAACTTCTCGAAGACATTACCCATCATGTGTTTTAGATGAATTGATGCTTCTTGCATACTTTCCATTTATTTCCCTTGCCATCACTAGTTAGCGGGATTAATGTAGCATCCTGCCAATATTTTTTGTCATTTAAGTTTGATAGTTGTCGTCCATTGGTGCTTTATTTTTTGTACCCACCATTCATGTTGTTTCCACCTTTTAGTGACCATTGTTCTTTTCTCCTTCATTCTATCATTTCCAAGTGCAAGTGCTCATTCTCTTTTCTATGCACTACGCATTTGTTGGTCTCTTTTGATGTTCGATGTAGTAACACCTCTGGTTTTTTGTTTTTTTTGCAAGTGATGGGAGGTAAACTATCCCTATACAGCTTCAGTCGACTCCCATTAATCATCCATCTGAGTTATGTTCCTTCTAAATCCTTCAATTGTACATCTCCCTCATCCGTGACAATATTTACTTCATATGGTCCCAACCAATTGTTCTAGGAAAATTCCCTTGCAGACAGGTGAATGTCCTCTTAGATCTTAGACCCCTATGACCAAGACAAAAAAATGATAACATTGAACATAGACATTCCTTTAAACATAGCTAAACTAGCTAAGGGAAAAGAGGAAGAAAGCATGACTACCTTTTTCTGAAGTTTGTCCTTGCTCAGTCCAAGTTGAACTTGATCTTCAAGTCCTTTAATGAGTTCTGCAATTCAATAGACAACAAAGACAATACATACTTCATATTCTACCAAGATTAGTTTAAACTATATTTATCAACAAGAGACAAGCCCATTCAAATGTACACAAACTTTAAGGAAACATGCCAAGCATATATATTAATGAGAACATAGCAAGGTGCTTACAAACTGTAGATGTAGATGCAACAACCTCACCAAGTCCTCATTGTCCAACCCCTTACTCAAAAGATCCATGATCATAATGAAAATACTTTTCATTGATATTATCCCCCTTTCACCATGATAATGCCTCCTTATATAAGATTTGAGAGGCTCAAACACCTTAGATATTCTTGGGATAAGTTGAGGATATGAATCCATCAGTTGTGGGATTTCCCTTAGATCCAGCCTTTAACTTGGATTCGAGCCAAAATGACTCGGTTGCTTCTTATATGTACTTATAGATAAGGGGGATTATTCCCCAAGATTATCTCAACAAATCGGTGCTCCCTCAAAGTTGGCCATAGATCATTGCAACGCTCCCTACTGAGAGGAAAAGGAGCACTAGTGCTCCCTGCAAATGGGTAGGGGAGGGTTGATCTCCAAAAATACTTTTAGGATGATTATTCCTCAAGGTAAAATCTTATAAAATTTTCCAAATGATATATTTTCCTCTTCTAACAAGTCTTAAAGGATGTCCTGAGTGTTCTTAAGATGTCGTTTGCCATGCGACACATGAGAGACAAAAATATGACTTTTGTGATACTTCTCACAAGAGTGCGACACTTGCGACAATGCCAATGAGACATTATCGAAGTGAGTAATTTTGATGTGTAACATATTGCCACCCAAAGTGAGAGGTCAAAACAAGGAAATTGATGGCTGAAGTACTTTAATTACTTTTGAAGCAAGGGTATGGAGTCGAAGAACCTAGTAGAAGCTACAAACAACCATCAAACAAATGTTATGATATGTTTCAAACCCAAGGTAGGCATACTTATGCTTGAGTGATAAGGGACTTTAAGGTATGGCTGCCACCAAATAAATTGTGGATCCATAATCATATTGGCTTAAGGGTATAGCCACCAAAGATACAATGTGGATCTATACTTCCATGGCATGAACTTATCGTAGCCACAAGAAATACACAGTGGATCTATGAGATGCCAAAACATAGCCAAAGACCAATACAAAGTGGATCTATGTGACAGTATATATATCAATATTATCAAATGATCTCCTTTCACAGCCTGGGTAAAGTAGATATCAAAGTGAACACTCAACCCAGGGTCTTCTTCCCAATCCCGATGTCGTACGAATCTATCCATGTGAATAGATGTTTTGATTTCAAACATGGTAGAAACCACTTTATTATCGATCATTAAGGTAAATCGTTAACAAGTGCGAGGGAAATCACTAGTGACGTCAATGACTCCCAAGGTACCCTAGTAAAATCGAACAAATGTGAATAGATGAGTTGAAGTCGAGCATTCATGGAATCATCTGATCAGAGCTCAATGATGTAAAAGTTTTTTTGGAGGCGAGGAGGCTTACTATTGAGACATGAAGGTCTGCTATTGAGGCATGAAGGTCCCAAGGTACTAACTGGTTTCTAAGTCAAATTTCCTAGATAATGTGTTGAAGTCGATTGAAAAGGACTCATCGAAGGAGGGTCTTGATTTATCCCTCATTAATGACACGAAACTGACATAGAGATGTAATATGGTGAATCAAATGAGTATGGACTGACATGGGTATTGAAACTGGAAATTTGTGATGGTTGACGCTCGACGCAGATACTTCCCTTGAACACTGAGGCACAAACAACAAAAATGTAACATGGACCAAAACATGATGCAATGGATACTGGTGAATTTCGTTAGGTGACCAAAAGGAGTAAAGAAACTTAGAAGATTGGTTGAGTGCTGAGGTTCATCGGATTAAAATTTATGTAAATACTATGTGTCGTGTTGAAGGGTGACTGGAAGAGTGACTTCTGAGGATTCTAAAAAATGGCTTGGCTTGCTTCCTTTAATTTTTCCCCCCATCCAAATAGACAAGTACCTCTTTTTATTTTTACGAGCTTGAGGAGGATAACACATGCTCGATATAACTCACCTTTGGTAAGTTCCTCTTCCTTTGTTTAACAAACTAGAAGAAGTAAGGGTTCGGTCTCATAAGGGTCCTTCAATGTGTAAATTTTAACAAGTCCAGAGAAAGAAAACTCGGTGGTTTTCATGTTTAGAGAGACTGAAAATAACTTAAAGATGACTCAAGGGTTGTCCTTTTTCATAATATTAGTCTCTGAAGTCCGAAAAAGAGATAAACTTCTACTCTGGAGACGCCCTTCCAAAACCTTTTAAATGGGTGTGAAAGGAAGCAACATCACTAGGAAATATTTTCATGTTTAGAGAGTCTGAAAAGATCTTAAAGGAGACTCTCAGGGGTTCCTTTTTCGTATTACCTTACGAGTCCAAAAAAGAGATAAAATTCTACTCGGTTACATTCTCACGTTTTTTCGAGCATGAGAAAGAACAAAGAGTGTGCTCGTTAGAGTTACAAGGTTAAATGGAAAAATACCTCTTTGAAACCTACAAGTGAAGACAAATCTACATTATAGGGTATTAGTGACATCTCCGAAAAATATTTTAAAATCCAAAAGAAGATATAGATTAGGAAAACTAAACCCTATAATAGTGAAATAGGGCTAAAAAATGTTATTTACCATTTCATTTTTACCAAACTCTTCTAGCATTGATATTTTCAACTTCGAAGGGAGATTTTCAAGATTTTGGAACCGGAGCTACGGTCAACCGTTTTCACATTTGTCTAGATCAGGTTGGTCATTAACCCATTCTAATCATTTTTCATGGTTTAGAATTTCATTTTAGGTAGTTTTTAGTCTTTTCATGTGCTCCCTAGGAAGCCCTAGGTGCCGAACTAGATCGACGCTCCCTCAAATGGGTGAGGAGAGCATCAAACGTGTTTTCAATGCCCTAGTGTGTGTGCCATAGGAGCGCTAGTGCCCTGTGGATGAGTTTAGGTGGGCATCGATGCAGGATTGAGAAATAAGTTGCTATTTATTCTAAAAGTACCCAAGTTTTGTTGTGAGAAGATGATTAATGGATTTTAAATGTATGTTCTTGCAGTTTACACTGATAAAAACCATGACTGAATGGAAAGAGCACGAGCATGAGCTCAATGATATAGTTGCATTGCAAAACCCCAGACAAGGGTCATTTTGAGGAATTGTGGCCTCCTCAATTAATTTAAATTGCAAAAGATGAAAAACGAAGTCTTAATACTTGAGTATCTAATTGGACCGTGGGATGACGTCGAACATGCGTTCCATATTGGGCCACAAATTCTCAAAAGAAAGCTTGATGATGTATAATTTTTTACCAGGCTCTCAAGAAGAGGGGCTCCAATCCTTTTTATGGGGAGTGGGCAACTTCTTAGCCTGTCAAGGTGTACATGGATGATCATTTTGTTCTTGGGTCGCGATTGGTCGGAAGACGAATCGTGATCAAAGAGGTCAGAGATTTGACACTACGATCTATCTTTTTTTCCATAACCAACCTGGAAGGTAGCACAAGTGCGCATTTGGCCTCAAAATCCCAAATTTCTTATTCTCTACAATGCGTGGAGCCGAGGTTATTCAAATGGAGTGCAGGCTTCCTTCACAACATGAAGGATCAAATTACGAAGTGCAGGAATGGAAAAAAGAAACAGTTCGGCTATGGTTCCTTTTTGGTTTCATTCTTTCTGGAGCGAATACCTCAGATGTAGCCGTAAATTGCACCGACAACTTGACCGGTGGCTGAACCATATATGGAAAGGTGGACGAGTTTGTCTCCAATATTGGGGATTGACTCAAAGTTCAAGTTTACAACCGACTTCTTCACTTGGTGGAGAAGAAATTTGATCATGATCAAGGACTTTCCATTGGTTGTAGTGGATTTTCGGGTAGACTGGACTTAGTACTTCCATAGGGTATAGACTGGGATGCGTCAGGTACGAAAACAAAACCTTGTCATGTGTTTTTTTTTTTTTTTT
>JASDQU010207902.1:21356-38393 GCA_032191745.1 Picea mariana | reverse complement strand
TACAAAGCACTTAGCATTGGTCAGTCATTAATCTTCAACTCTTATTATGCTTCGCAGATAGCACAGAGCATCGCAGTGTTCAAAGGTATTTCAGCACTTAGCCACGGTAAAACAGATCAACTCTAGTAGTTCAGCACTAAGCATTCTCATATATGTCAGATCCCACTATTGACATACATCTAGGAAGCACAAAGAATTAATAGATCTATCTAAATATATCAAGGCACTTAGCAGAAGAAGAAATAAACACATCAAGCTGAAGCATAAAGCATCGCACATAGATTACGTGGTTCAACCCCACCCTGGGGCTATGTCCACCAACTCTTCTTCTTTATTAGTGTCTTCAATCGGTTACAACACAAAACCACTCAAAACCATTACTTCGCACAGGACAGAAGATCTATGCAGCTCGCTAGATCCTTCTTCCTTGCACTTTAGCACAAAGCCTTCTACAACCTCTTACAACAACTTGCACTTGGCTCTGCAAGCCTCTTACAATCATGCACAGAGCATTTACAATCCACATCTGATCACAAAAATCTAACTACTAGAACTAAGCCATCGGCCATCCTTACATTGCCTAAGTATCTATTTATACATTACAAAAGTGGGCCTAAGCGTGGGTAAACCCACGGGCCGACATCCCTTTCCCATTACATTAACCCAAAACCCTAAAAGGGGCCCAAAAGTGGACCGAGCTCCCGTGATGTCTGCTTTGCTTGGCGCTCCTTCTTCGACTAACTGTCAAAGTCCCAAAATAGGTCAAAATGACCAAGGTTATCCCAAAACTTGGTCAAGGGCCAACACCAATCTTGGAAAATTTCTCATTCCCCTTATATACGAATGTCTCTTCCTTCTCTACAAATCTCTCTTCCTTCTCTACAGAGGTCGCTTTCTTCTCTATGAAGGTTTCTTCTCTTTCTCCTTCTCTACGAAGGTCTACCTGTGGGATCTGAAAAAAAATCTCTTGTGTTCCAAAATCTTTCCATGGTATAATACCATGCTACCCATCTGTTGGGCACCATCCATCTACTCAATAACTTTCATCTTGATCAAAATATCTCATTACTCATCCACTGAGTAAATTGTTCCATGGACCACTGCTTTCCTAACTACACCAAATCACGATCCTCCATTTTGAACTCAGAGATATAGCTCCCTCTTGCACCAAACTAAGAGCTTCTTTAACTATGTAACATCTGATAATCATCATCCTTGAAGTTCTCTTCTTTAATATCCTGGGTGCCTTCTTGAGTTAGAACATTTCTTTCTTTCTAACTTTATACTGGATAAACCTGCTCCCTCTGCATCTATAAGAACGATACTAGAGCAACATGTAGTTACCTGCATCTCATCAACTATATCTGAGTATCCATCTTTCTCTTCATCTTGCACATTTATGTTCTGCATCTTTAGGAGCCTCCTGCTCCTATATAAATATTGGATACTCTCTAGTCTTTAATGAATCTCACCATATCATAAGTCCTTCTCATGCTGTCTAACTTCTACAATTCAAGGCATAAGTTTTTTCTTCTGAGACCTGTAAACTTACTTGAGATATGTCACTTAGACAATAAGTGAGTAACAATAAGCAGTAATCAAAAACTATATCATGATTTCTATCAGAGTAGTACACATCTTTTCTAAAGCAAAACTTGCTCAACCATGTACACATCTGAAACCCTAATCATGAATAAGACTTTTGAACTTTGAAAGAAAAATAGGGTTTATGGTTTACATGATGAATTCATGATGGAAAAAAGTGAGTGTGTAAGTCAAATTTGAGTCCAGAAACCCTCCCATATTGTTAAGGCATGTGAATAGTCTATTCATGTCAAATTTCAGTGCATACAGAAACAATTTGAAAAAATTTCAACATTGGCCCCATTCACAGGTCATTGTTGCTCATGTCTAGTCCTAGTACAATTTTTGTTCCTTGTTCCTTTTAAACTTCATTCGACAGTACACACGTCCCCGCATATAGTACTGCAAGGGAGTATTTTTATGGTGTTGATTAAGCAATCAACGAAAAAGAGGGATTTTTCATCACAACTACGACACACATACATTGTATATACATTAATGTAGAACCCGAAAGAAAAATGAAGAATGGATGATGCAAACTTAAAACTTGCGTCAACCAATATGTGTACTTTGAAAGAAAAATAAGGTTTCTGGTTTACATGATGAATTGATGATGGAAAAACGTGGGTGCGTGAGTCAATTTTGAGTCCAGAAATCCTCCCATGTCGCTAAGGCATGTGAATAGTCTATCCATGTCAAATTTCAGTGCATACAGAAACAGTTTGAAAAATTTTCAAAGTTGGCCCCATTCACAAGTCATTGTTGCCCATATCTACTCCTAGTACAATTTATGTTCCTTGTTCCTTTTAAAATTCATTCGACAGTACACACGTCCCCGCATTTAGTACTGCAAGGGAGTATTTTTATGGTGTTGATTAAGCAATCAACTAAAAAGAGGGATTTTTCATCACAACTATGACACACATACATTSTATATACATTAATGTAGAATCTGAAAGAAAAATTAAAAAAGACTGATGCAAACTTAAAACTTGTCTCCKCCAATTTGTGTACTTTGAAAGAAAAATAGGGTTTATGGTTTACATGATGAATTGATGATGCAAAAAAGTGGGTGTGTGAGTCAAATTTGAGTCCAAAAACCCTCCCATATYATTAAGGCATGCRAATAGTATATCCATGTCAAATTTCAGTGCATACAGAAACAGTTTGAAAATTTTTCAATGTTATCTCCATTCACAGATCACTATTGCACATGTCTAGTCCTAGTACAATTTATGTTCATTGTTCCTTTTMAAATTTGTTCGATAGTACATGTTAGCACTCTGTAATTTACCCAAGGCTGTGAAGGCAGACACAGAGGCAACATCAAAACCACTTCGAGTCTTGGATCTATCCCTMCAAGACTCAAAGAGGGATCTCTCTGTCTGAAATAACTTTGTTTGAAGAGGATATTAGGCTAGTTACACAAAACATAGGATTTCTTTTTAGGAATTGGGTATGGGCAGAGAAAAGAAACCATGGGCTATGGAGTCACTACAATGAACGATCAAAAATCCATGTCAACAGGCTAATATTTGCAGGGCAAGGTAGACAACTCACTGGATCATTTAATTTAAATGAAATGGGTGAGAAGGAACAGGTCAAGAAATCCAATTAAACACAGAGCAACTAAGAATTATGAGTTTAATCTTCAGTGGAAAACACAAAAAACTATACCAAGCCAGAGACAGAGGGTACATTAAAACCAATTTTGTTCTTAATATTCTTATAATAATTCAGAAGCAGACATTAATTATGATAACAAAGAAAACAAATATACAAAGAGGGATGCACATCACCAGTCGAAATAGTCACAAGAATACTGCAGCATAGCACTGTATTATTGAATTGATGAAAGTACAGAAAGCTCAATGAGCTGCTTTACAAAAACTCAATCATGGTCCCCTGACTCATCCACACCTTTTACATTAAAATCATCTGAATAAATAGGAGAGATCCCCCAACAAGTTGCGTAAGTTGGTTTTAACCGCCTCGGCCAAAAATAGCCACAAATCCCCAAAAATTCAGAACTACAAATTTGGTCGAATTTGTTGAAAATAGGGGTACGCTCAGTCATTGATTTCTCCCAATCAGTGACACATGTGCAAAAACCGAAGGAGGTTATTGTATATTAGCTTGTCTGTAGAAAAAACCTCCTTCATTTTCTCAAATTTCGATTCCACCTCGCCGAAACATCTCTCGCAAAATCGGGACTGTAACAGGAAAAACCAAAAATCCAAAAAATGAGGCTGAAAGACAGCCTCGATTCTTCCAACTTGTGACACCTTTGAAAACACTGGGAGAGGTTTTTGTTCTTCAGCCTGTGATAAAAAAAAAAAAAAAAAACTCTTTTAGTTTTTAAAAATTCATATTCGTTTGCCTAGAATCCGCTTCGCAAGACCAGGTGTCAAAACTGGAAAAATAGTGGTTTTGTGACAATGGGGGAGGGCGGCTTTGGAGAGGCAAGTGGTATTATGGAATCCCCCTGAGGTGATAAGTGGTATTGGGAGGGGGGATCTGAAATTACCTAGAGGTGACAAGTGTCCCTCCCAATACCACTATTCTGGATCGCCCCTGCCCCCCCGCGTTAAAGTTCGAAAAGGACGGGAGGGTCCTGAATTTTTTATGTCCGTAGATTTATTTATTTTTGGATATGTGTAAAAGGTGCGCACTATGTTTTTATTTTATTGTTTTTGTTTGTTTTGTTTTTTATTTTATTTATTAAGTTTTNTTCATATTCGTTTGCCTAGAATCCGCTTCGCAAGACCAGGTGTCAAAACTGGAAAAATAGTGGTTTTGTGACAATGGGGGAGGGCGGCTTTGGAGAGGCAAGTGGTATTATGGACTCCCCCTGAGGTGGTAAGTGGTATTGGGAGGGGGGATCTGAAATTACCTGGAGGTGACAAGTGTCCCTCCCAATACCACTATTCTAGATCGCCCCTGCCCCCCCGCGTTAAAGTTCGAAAAGGACGGGAGGGTCCTGAATTTTTTATGTCCGTAGATTTATTTATTTTTGGATATGTGTAAAAGGTGCGCACTATGTTTTTATTTTATTGTTTTTGTTTGTTTTGTTTTTTATTTTATTTATTAAGTTTTCTTTTCCGTGTTTTTTTTTTGTTTTTTATTTTTATTTTGTTTACTTTTTATTTATTAAGTGTTTTAATTTGTTTTTTCAATTAATGTTTTTTATTATTGTTTTATTTTATTTGTTTTGTTTTGTATTACGTTTCTTTACGTGTTTTATATTTATGTTTTTTTAATTTTTTGTGTTATGTTTATTATATTTGGTTTTTAATTTTTTATATGTTTTTTATCAAATGTTTTATATTAATTAATGTTTAACACTAACCTAAATTAACCTAAATACTAACTTAATTATTAGTTAATTAATTAATTAATTAATAATTAATAATTAATTTATTACTAACAAGATTAACCTAGCTTATTAATCTAACTACATTAATTTAATTAATATTGCTTTATTACACTAATTTAATCTTAAAAATTTGTCACTAATCATTTATTATTAACCTAATGTTTTCTATCCTAAGTTTGTTTATTCAGGGATGAAAGGCAGGTGAAATGTAGCTAATGGGACAAATGGATAAGGGAGTGAGTGTCATGAAGGTGGATGAAGGATGTAGCAGGGTGATGGAGGATCGGGCGAAATGTATGGAGGGGAAAAAAGGGGTCAGCAGAACCAAAAGTCTTCATCATGGGGGCAACGCCAAATCAACAACCGAAGAATCGAGTTACCTATGATTATAGGACCCTAACAGTACACACGTCCCACATCTAGTACTGCAAGGGAGTATTTTTATGGTGTTGATTAAGCAATCAACGAATAAGAGGGATTTTTCATCAAACCTATAACACAAATACATTATATATACATTAATGTAGAACCTGAAAGAAAAATGAAGAAAAACTATTGTGAACTTAAAACTTGCGTCGATCAATTTGTGTACTTTGAAAGGAAAATAGGGTTTATGGGTTACATGATGAATTCATGATCGAAAAAAGTGGGTGTGTGAGTCAAATTTGAGTCCAGAAACCCTCCCATGTCATTAAGGCATGCAAATAGTCTATCCATGTCAAATTCCAGTGCATACAAAAATAGTTTGAAAAAATTTCAAAGTTACCCCCATTCACAAATCATTGTTGCCCATGTCTAGTCCTAGTACAATTTATGTTCCTTGTTCCTTTTAAAATTCATTTGAAAGTACACACGTCCCCGCATCTAGTATTGCAAGGGAGTATTTTTATGGTGTTGATTAAGAAATCAATGAAAAAAATAGATTTTTCATCACAACTATGATACACATACATTGTATATACATTAATGTAGAACCTAAAAGAAAACTGAAAAAAGGTTGATGGAAACTTAAAACTTGTGTCAACCAATTTGTGTACTTTGAAACAAAAATAGGGTTTATGGTTTACATGATGAATTGATGATAGAAAAAAGTGGGTGTGTGAGTCAAATTTGAGTCCAGAAACCCTACCATGTCGTTAAGGCATGCGAATAGTTTATCCATGTCAAATTTCAGTGCATACAAAAACAGTTTGAAAAAATTACAACGTTGGCCCCATTCATAGGTCACTGTTGCTCGTGTCTAGTCCTAGTAAAATTTTTGTTCCTTGTTCCTTTTAAAATTCGTTCGACAGTACACACATCCCAGCATCTAGTACTGCAAGGGAGTATTTTTATGGTGTTGATTAAGCAATCAATGAAAAAGAGGGATTTTTCATCACAACTATGACACACATAAATTGTATATACATTAATGTAGAACCTGAAAGAAAAATGAAGAAAGGCTGATGCAAACTTAAAAATTGCATCAAGCAATTTGTGTACTTTAGAGAAAAATAGGGTTTATGGTTTACATGATGAATTGATGATGGAAAAAAGTGGGTGTGTGAGTCAAATTTGAGTCCAGAAACCCTCCCATATCGTTAAGGCAAGTGAATAGTCTATCCATGTCAAATTACAGTGCATACAGAAACAGTTTGAAAATATTTCAAAGTTGGCCCCATTCACAGGTCATTGTTGCCCATGTCTAGTCCTAATACAATTTCTCTTCCTTCTTCCTTTTAAAATTCGTTCGACAGTACACATGTCCCCACATCTAGTACTGCAAGGGAGTATTTTTATGGTGTTTATTAAGCAATCAATGAAAAAGAGGGATTTTTCATCACAACTATGGAACACATACATTGTGTATACAATAATGTAGAACTTGAAAGAAAAATGAAGAAAGGTTGATGCAAACTTAAAACTTGCGTCAACCAATTTGTGTACTTTGAAAGAAAAATAGGGTTTATGGTTTACATGATGAATTGATGATGCAAAAAAGTGGGTGTGTGAGTCAAATTTGAGTCCAGAAACCCTCCCATATCATTAAGGCATGCGAATATTATATCCATGTCAAATTTCAGTGCATACAGAAACAGTTTGAAAATTTTTCAAAGTTAGCTCCATTCACAGGTCACTATTGCCCATGTCTAGTCCTAGTACAATTTATGTTCGTTGTTCCTTTTAAAATTTGTTCGATAGTACACATGTCCCGCATCTAGTACTGCAAGAGAGTATTTTTATGGTGTTGAATAAGCAATCAATGAAAAAGATGGATTTTTCATCAAAACTATGACACAAATACATTATATATACATTAATGTAGAACCTGAAAGAAAAATGAATAAAGATTGATGCAAACTTAAAACTTGCGTCAACCAATTTGTGTACTTTGAAAGAAAAATAAGGTTTATAGTTTACATGATGAATTGATGATGGGAAAAGTGGGACTGTGGGTCAAATTTGAGTCCATAAACCCTCCCATATCATTAAGGCATGTGAATAGTCTATCCATGTCAAATTTCAGTGTATACAGAAACATCTTGAAAAAATTCAACATTGGCCCCATTCACAGGTCAGTGTTGCCCATGTCTAGTCCTAGTACAATTTATGTTCCTTGTTACTTTTAAAATCCATTCGACAGTACACACCTCCACGCATATAGTATTGCAAGGGAGTATTTTTATGSTGTTGATTAAGCAATCAACGAAAAAGAGGGATTTTTCATCTCAACTATGACACACAAACATTGTATATACATTAATGTAGAACCTGAAAGAAAAATGAAGAAAGGTTGATGCAAACAAAAAACTTGCGTCAACCAATTTGAGTACTTTGAAATAAAAATAGGGTTTATGGTTTACATGATGAATTGATGATGGAAAAAAGTGGGTGTCTGAGTCAAATTTGAGTCCAAAAACCCTCCCATATCGTTAAAGCATCTAAATAGTCTATCAATGTCAAATTTCAATGCATATAGAAATAGTTTGAAAAAATTTCAAAGTTGGCCCCATTCACAAGTCATTGTTGCTCGTGTCTAGTCCTCGTACATTTTTTGTTCCTTATTCCTTTTAAAATTCGTTCGACAGTACACACGTCCCCGCATCTAGTACTGGAAGGGAGTATTTTTATGGTGTTGATTAAGCAATCAACGAAAAAGAGGGATTTTTCATCACATCTGTGACACACATACAGTGTATATACAATATTGTAGAACCTGGAAGAAAAACGAAGAAAGAGTGATGCAAACTTAAAACTTGCGTCAACCAATTTGTGTACTTTGAAGAAAAATAGGGTTTATGGTTTACATGATGAATTGATGATGGAAAAAAGTGGGTGTGTGAGTCAAATTTTTGTCCAAAAACCCTCTCATATCGTTAAGGCTTTAGAATACTCTATCCATGTAAAATTTCAGTGCATACAGAAACAGTTTGAAAAAATTTCAAAGTTGGCCCCATTCACAGGTCACTCATACCCATGTCTTGTCCTAGTACAATTTATGTTCCTTGTTCCTTTTAAAATTCGTTTGACAGTACGCACTTCCCTGCATACTTGAAATAAAAATGAAGAAATATTGATGCAAACTTAAAACTTGTGTCAACCAATTTGTGTACTTTGAAAGAAAAATAGGGTTTATGGTTTACATGATGAATTGATGATGGAAAAAAGTGGGTGTGTGAGTCAAATTTGATTCCAGAAACCCTCCCATATCGTTCAGGCATTTGAATAGTCTATCAATGTAAAATTTCATTGCATACAGAAACAGTTTGATAAAATTTCAAAGTTGGCCCCATTCACAAGTCACTGTTGCTCGTGTCTAGTCCTCGTACATTTTTTGTTCCTTGTTCCTTTTAAAATTCGTTCGACAGTACACACGTCCCCGCATCTAGTACTGGAAGGGAGTATTTTTATGGTGTTGATTAAGCAATCAACGAAAAAGAGGGATTTTTCATCACATCTRTGACACACATACAKTGTATATACAWTATTGTAGAACCTGGAAGAAAAAYGAAGAAAGRGTGATGCAAACTTAAAACTTGCGTCAACCAATTTGTGTACTTTGAAGAAAAATAGGGTTTATGGTTTACATGATGAATTGATGATGGAAAAAAGTGGGTGTGTGAGTCAAATTTGAGTCCAGAAACCCTCCCATATCGTTAAGGCATGAGAATACTCTATCCATGTAAAATTTCAGTGCATACAAAAACAGTTTGAAAAAATTTCAAAGYTGGT
The DNA here is from genome assembly GCA_032191745.1 of Picea mariana. Lineage (NCBI taxonomy): Eukaryota > Viridiplantae > Streptophyta > Pinopsida > Pinales > Pinaceae > Picea > Picea mariana. Next base: position 29,221 of record JASDQU010207902.1, on the reverse strand, counting down.
CTCATTCACAGGTCATTGTTGCCAATGTCTAGTCCTAGTACAATTTATGTTCCTTGTTCCTTTAWAAATTCGATCAACGGTACGCATTTCCCTGCATCTAGTACTGCAAGGGAGTATTTTTATGGTGTCGATTAAGCAATCAATGAAAAAGAGGGATTTTTTATCACAACTATGACACACATACATTGTATATACATTAATGTAAAACCTGAAAGAAAAATGAAGAAAGGCTAATGCAAACTTAAAACTTACGTCAGCCAATTTGTGTACTTTGAAAGAAAAATAGGGTTTATGGTTTACATGATGAATTGATCATGGAAGAAAGTGGGTGTGTGATTTAAATTTGAGTCCAGAAACCCTCCCATATCGTTAATGCATGTGAATAGTCGATCCATGTCAAATTTCAGTGCATACAGAAACAGTTTGAAAAAATTTCAACGTTGGCCCCATTCACAGGTCATTGTTGCCCATATCTAGTCCTAGTACAATTTTTGTTCCTTGTTCCTTTTAAAATTCGTTCAACAGTACACACGTCCCTACATCTAGTACTGCAATAGAGTATTTTTATGGTGTTGATTAAGAAATGAACAAAAAAGAGGGATTTTTCATCACAACTAAAACACATATAGATTGTATATACATTAATGTAGAACCTGAAAGAAAAATGAAGAAACGATGATGCAAACTTAAAACTTGTGTCAACCAATTTGTGTACTTTGAAAGAAAAATAGGTTTATGGTTTACATGTTGAATTGATGATGGAAAAAAGTGGGTGTGTGAGTCAAATTTGAGTCCAAAAACCCTCACATATCGTTAAGGCATGTGAATAGTCTATCCATGTCAAATTTCAATCCATACAGAAACAGCTAAAAAAAGTTTCAACATTGGCCCCATTCACAGGTCATTGTTGCCCATGTCTAGTCCTAGTATAATTTTTGTTCCTTGTACCTTTTAAAATTCGTTTAACCTTACACACGTCCCGGCATCTAGTATTGCAAGGGAGTATTTTGATGGTGTTGATTAAGCAATCAACGAAAAAGAGGGATTTTTCATCACAACTATGACACACATACATTATATATACATTAATGTAGAACTTGAAAGAAAAATGAAGAAAGACTGATGCAAACTTAAAACTTACATCAACCAATTTGTGTACTTTGAAAGAAAAATAGGGTTTATGGTTTAAATGATGAATTGATGATGGAAACAATTGGGTGTGTGAGTCAAATTTGAGTCCAGAAACCCTCCCATATTGTTAAGGCATGTGAATAGTCTATCCATGTCAAATTTCAATGCATACAGAAATACTTTGAAAAAATTTCAACCTTGGCCCCATTCACATGTCATCGTTTCCCATGTCTAGTCCTAGTACAATTTATGTTTGTTGTTCCTTTTAAAATTCATTCGACAGTACACACGTCCCCGCATCTAGTACTGCAGGGGAGTATTTTTATGGTGTTGATTAAGCAATCAACGAAAAAGAGGGATTTTTCATCACAACTATGACACACATACATTGTATATACATTAATGTAGAACCTGAAAGAAAATTGAAGAAAGGATGATGCAAACTTAAAATTGCGTCAACCAATTTGTGTACTTTGAAAGAAAAATAGATTTTATGGTTTACATGATGAATTGATTATGGAAAAAAGTGGGTGTGTGAGTCAAATTTGAGTCCAGAAACCCTCCCATATCTTTAAGGCATGTGAATAGTCTATCCATGTCAAATTTCACTGCATACAAAAAAAAATCGAAAAAATTTCAACATTGGCCCCATTTACAAGTCATTGTTGCCCATGTCTATTCCTAGTACAATTTATGTTTGTGGTTCCTTTTAAATTCGTTTGACAGTACACATGTCCCCGCACCTAGTGCTGCAAGGGAGTATTTTTATGGTGTTGATTAAGCAATCAATGAAAAAGAGGATTTTTTCAACACAACTATGACACACATACATTGTATATACATTAATGTAGAACTTTAAAGACAAATGAAGAAAGACTGATGCAAACTTAAAACTTGCATCAACTAAGTTTTGTACTTTGAAAGAAAAATAGGGTTTATGGTTTACACAATGAATAGATGATGGAAAAAAGTGGGTGTGTGAGTCAAATTTGAGTCCAGGAACCCTCCCATAACGTTAAGGCATGTGAATAGTCTATTTATGTCAAATTTTAGTGCATACAGAAACAATTTGAAAACATTTCAACGTTGGCCCCATTCACAGGTCATTGTTGCCCATATCTAGTCCTAGTACAATTTATGTTCTTTGTTCCTTTTAAAATTCGTTCACCAGTACACATATCCCTGCATCTAGTAATGCAAGGGAGTATTTTTATGAGGTTGATTAAGTAATCAATGAAAAAGAGGGATTTTTCATCACAACTATGACACACATACATTGTATATACATTAATGTAGAACCTGAAAGAAAAATGAAGAAAGACTGATGAAAAATTAAAACTTGTGTCAACCAATTTGTGTACTTTGGAAGAAAAATAGGGTTTATGGTTTACATAGTGAATTGATGATGGAAAAAAGTGGGTGTGTGAGTGATATTAGATTCTAGAAACCCTCCCGTATCGTTAAGGTATGCGAATAGTCTATCCATGTCAAATTTCAATGCATACAGAAACAGTTTGAAAAAATTTCAACATTGGCCCCATTCACAGGTCATTGTTGCACATGTCTAGTCCTAGTACAATTTCTATTCCTTGTTCGTTTTAAAATTTGTTCGACAATACACACGTCCCCGGATCTAGTACTACAAGGGAGTATTTTTATTGTGTTGATTAAGAAATCATCGAAAAAGAAGGATTTTTCATCACAACTATGACACACATACATTGTATATACATTAATGTAGAACCTGAAAGAAAAATGAAGAAAGGTTGATGCAAACTTAAAACTTGCATCAATCAATTTGTGTACTTTGAAAGAAAAATAGGGTTTATGGTTTACATGATGAATTGATGATGGAAAAAAGTGGTTGTGTGAGTCAAATTTGAGCCCAGAAACCCTCCCATATCGTTAAGGCATGCGAATAGTCTATCTATGTCAAATTTTAGTGCATGAAAAAATAGTTTGAAAACATTTCAACGTTGGCCCCATTCACAGGTCGTTGTTGCCCATGTCTAGTCCTAGTACAATTTATGTTCCTTGTTCCTTTTAAAATTCATTCGAAAGTACACATGTCCCTGCATTTAGTACTGCAAGGGAGTATTTCTATGGTGTTGATTAAGAAATCAACGAAAAAGAGGGATTTTTCATCACAACTATGACACACATACATTGTATATACATTAATGTGGAACCTGAAAGAAAAATGAAGAAAGGCTAATGCAAACTTAATACTTGTGTCAACCAATTTCTATACTTTGAAAGAAAAATAGGGTTTATTGTTTACATGATGAATTGATGATGCAAAAAAGTGGGTGTTTGAGTCAAATTTGAGTCTAGAAACCCTCCCATATCGTTAAGGCATGCGAATAGTCTATCCATGTCAAATTTCAGTGCATACAAAAATAGTTTCAAAAAAATTCAAACTTGGCCCCATTCATAGGTCATTCTTTCCCATGTCTAGTCCTAGTACAATTTATGTCCCTTGTTCCTTTTAAAATTTGTTCGACAGTACACACATCCCCGCATCTAGTACTACAAGGGAGTATTTTATGGTGTTAACTAAGCAATCAACGAATAAGAGGGATTTTTCATCACAACTATGAAACACATACATTGTATATACATTAATGTAGAACATAAAAGAAAACTGAAGAAAGACTGATGCAAACTTAAAAATTGGGTCAACCAATTTGTGTACTTTGAAAGAAAAATAGGGTTTATGGTTTACATGATGAATTGATGATGGAAAAAAGTGGGTGTGTGATTCAAATTTGAGTCCAGAAAACATCCCATTTCGTTAAGGCATGCGAATAGTCTATCAATGTCAAATTTCAGTGCATACAAAAACAATTTAAAAAAAATTCAACGTTGGCCCCATTCATAGGTCACTTTTGCTCGCGTCTAGTCCTAGTACAATTTATGTTCCTTGTTCCTTTTAAAATTCGTTCGACAGTACACACGTCCCCGCATCTAGTACTACAAGGGAGTATTTTTATGGTGTTGATTTAGCAATCAACGAAAAAGAAGGATTTTTCATCACAACTATGACACACATACAATGTATATACATTAATGTAGAACTTGAAAGACAAATGAAGAAAGACTGATGCAAACTTAAAACTTGCGTCAACCAATTTGTGTACTTTGAAAGAAAAATAGGGTTTATGGTCTACACCATGAATTGATGATGGAAAAAAGTGGGTGTGTGAGTCAAATTTGAGTCCATAAACCCTCCCATATCGTTAAGGCATGTGAATAGTCTATCCATGTCAAATTTCAATGCATACAGAAACAGTTTGAAAACATTTCAACGTTGGCCCCATTCACAAGTCATTGTTTCCCATGTCTAGTCCTAGTACAATTTATGTTCCTTGTTCCTTTTAAAATTTGTTCGACAATACACACATCCCCGCATCTAGTAATGCAAGGGAGTATTTTTATGGTGTTGATTATGCAATCAACGAAAAAGAGGGATTTTTCATCACAACTATGACACACATACATTGTATATACATTAATTTTGAACCTGAAAGAAAAATGAAGAAAGACAGATGCAAACTTAAAACTTGTGTTAACCAATTTGTGTACTTTGAAAGAAAAATAGGGTTTATGGTTTACATGATGAATTGATGATGGAAAAAAGTGGGTGTGTGAGTGATATTTGAGTCCATAAACCCTCCCATATTGTTAAGATATGTGAATAGTCTATCCATGTCAAATTTCAGTTCATACAGAAACATGTTGGCAGCCAACCCAATTTTTTTTTTTTTGATTGCTCTCAAAAAATCTGCCTACACCCCTTGTCGTATTACGACAAATCATTGTCGCATTGTGCTAATAGACATTCGTCTCATTTTTGCGACCATTACAATTCAATTTCGACCCAGTTTTCACAACTGCAAGTGTGAAAACACTTCTTTCGTTGATTAGATTGTCGTCGTCTTTGGTTGATTTGTTGAAAGATACTTGATCANTGGTTTATCACATGACTGCTAAAGGTTGTATCAAACTTATGTTCTTGAGCATTATCTTACCTTGATTGTGCATTTGGATATATTTCATTGTTAAACCTTTGGGCATAAAAGTTATTGGTCTTGTTCTGATCTTATGAAAACTGTAATGCATTTGGTCATATTGCTTTTATCCTTGTTTCGGACTTTCACTTGATTATTATATGAAGAAATTTTTGATTGCATGGTTCTAAGACTTTGGAATACAAACATATATAATATGCACCAAATACATTATCAAGTTTATAAGGTATGATAGCAATGGTTTCAAGGCGCATGAGTTAATCATATTCGACTTCATGAATCGATGCTTGGTATATTTGCAAAGTTGGATTATATGTTGAATGTTATATGGTCTCGAGCTATGTAAACCCTGTGATTAAGCGATTGATTGAACGATGGAATTAGCACGTTACATCGATAGTTAATGCTGGTACTGTGTTTGTTTTAAACTTAACACTTGGCGCATTATTATCATATGAGGTGTTGGTTCTGACTCCGATGAATGGCATGTAGAAATGGTGATTCACCCATTCGCTGGCCGATGCATTTGTTGAAATGATTATGGTTTTAACAGCTCTGTACAGGTCATTAATGCAATGCGTGGCGATGGTAATCCCACCACCTTCGCACGCATGGAGTAGTTTTCGGTCTCGTCGAGCATTCAAACTATGGAAACCCTATCGTATTCACTCTGTGCATTGTTCATTCGGTGTGAACCCTACCATGAACAGAGGTTATGGCTCCTGTTGTGAGGGCCAAAACTAATGGATGCCAAGCGCTGTTGACATTCGAAGGTGCATACAACGACCTTGAAGAGTTTGGGTGGCTTTCGTTTATAAGAAAGTTCGATGGTTTTAATATCTCTGTTGCTCGGCAATTCGCACTGTCATTTGATGGTTGCCGAGCCAAAGTTGGAGATGTCCAGCTTGAAGTCACCGAACAATCTCTCAGCCTGGTGACTAGCCTACCTGTTAAGGGACAAAAATGGTCCAAAAGTTATAAGGTAAATGATGTCCCATGGACATTATTGTTTCGGTCGCGGACAGTGAGGTCGTGCAATAGAGGTTTACCTGCGAAGATGTTGAAACCTCGCTGGTATGATCTCTTGATGATTCTCAAGCAATTCGTCACCTGTGAAGGCAGGTATGGATTCGTTTTCCTGTTTCATCTACGTTTGTTAATGGTATTTATGGGCTTCGAGCTTAGCATGTCGCATTATTTGCACCGAAGTTTATTCAAAATGGCTAAGAAGTACAAGCGAAATCAGGCTGATACTAGCCTCTTCCATGTTGGGTTGATTAAAATGTTGGTTGTTTATGAATTGGGGTTACGTCGAGATTCATGGCCCGATTTTCTCAACCGTAATGGTTTTGAGGAATCAAACCCTCCTCAAGTCGATAAGCCTGTGGTATCCGAGAGTAAGTCTACCTCTGTACCCTACAGTGTTTTACTACCCGAACCTAAACCCGACTCACCTGTGAATTCGCATATGGCTGTGACTAAAGTGGCTAAGCCCATAACCACAAAGGCTAGGGCGAAGACTGCTGCTAGAAACAAGAAAAATGCAAGAATGATCTCTCGCATGGAGAGAAATAAATCGAAGCCTCCTGCAAAAACAGAGCCTATCGTGGTCAGCGAGGACTCTGATTCGAGCATTGAGCGTTTTCTCGCCGAAGAGGGCTTCTGTGGTGACGAACCTCCATACGATTTCGTTGATAACTTGCCTCCTTGTCTTCGGGATAACCCTGACTTTCCTAGCATCAAGCCACCTCTTGAAACCCTCGGGGAATCATCAAACCCCCCTTCTACTCAAAAGGTTTCTTCACCTTACGACCAGTGTGGACTGTGGTTAGAGAGATACTATTTGGACGTTCCAAAACTGCAATCCAAAATTCATGATTTGGAAAATCAAGTGGAAAAGCTTACTGGTCGGAATGTTAAGGGGCAGCCTAATGATAAAAATCAACGGACTGCTGGATCAATCTTGTTCAAAAACGTTGAGTCTGCTACTGCAATTGTCAATTCGAAATTGACATAGCTTCAGCAACTGTAATGGTATAATTTTCCCTCTTTTATGCAGCGTGTTCATAAGCTTTGTTTGTATGGTTGACTTGCTCTGTCATGCATAAGTTTTGTCGACTTCTAGATTGGTTGTGATTACATTTAGTTTGATTGACCATAATCGAATTTGGATATGTTGTTATTTGATATCTTTTCTATTCTTGAAACACAAACGATATCTCTGTTCGATTTGATTATATCTTGCGCGATACGATGAGTAAATTGGTTGACTGTGTTGATTGTAATGTCTATATTGGGACCGATTCGTATGTCATTTGTTTCATAATCGAATTTTGAATGGATAACAATTGTTACGATGTGAGTTGTATTCCGATGATAACAAGTGTTTGATTCGATTACAGGAATGGGTTGATTGTATCGAATCTTTTGATTGGTGTCTATAATGTCTCGTTTGATGACTCTGCCAAAACCCTGTGATCTAACGTGAAAACTGTTGAATCGATATTTGTGGAGTTAGTCCGATTACATTGGAAGCAATTCATGTATCGTGTTTTTAATAGAATGATATCGATCTACTGTTGTGATTTTAATTAGGAAATTACAGTTACGAATTCACTTGTAAATTATTTGAAACATAACGAATGAGAACTGTAGTTGGATTCTATGGATACAGTGATGTGCGAAATCGTTAATGCTTTCTAT
>JASDQU010207899.1:36922-49274 GCA_032191745.1 Picea mariana | reverse complement strand
ATGAGATGGCTTCCTACTTTCTTGGTATAGACATTAGGATCAAAATGGCATCTAGAAAATATGGTGTCAATAAGAAAGTTCTCCATTTTGGAATTCCAAGCTTGGGGAGCTTGCTTAAGACCAAAAAGAGATTTCTTAAGGTGACAAACAAAGATAAAGTCATTGTAGACCTAGCCAGGAGGTTGTTCCATGTAGATTTCTTCTTGGAAATCCCCATGCAAGAAGGTAGATTTAACATACATCCGATGGACCTCCCATTTATGTGAGGCAGCAAGGGAAAGAACAAGGTGGATGGATTTCATTTTGGCTACAGGGGAAAAGGTTTCATTATAGTCAATTCCTTCAACTTGGGAAAACCCTTTGGAAACTAATTGATCCTTGTGTTTTTCAACACTTTCATATGATACCTACTTGGTTCTATATACCCATTTACATATGATAAGTTGTATTCCTTTTGGAAGAGGTACAAGATCATAAGTATCGTTTTCCATTAAAGGACAATATTCTTCATTCATTGTTGTATCCCAATCTGGTTGAACTGAAGCTTTTGCAAATGTCTCTAGATCATGAGTCTCTGAAACATGATCCAAAAGAGAAGAGGATCACTAGAACTGAGAACGTGCTTGACACTGATCTGAAGGATCACCAGTTGCTTCTCATGTTGAAGGAACCCATCTAAGAAACAGTGGTGTTGGTGTTTGTTTAGGTTCAATGGACTCATCTAGATTAAGGTGAGAAAGCGGAGGTGGATTTTCATCCTCATTGTCATCATCTAAAGAAGAAACCAGAATAGGAACAAAAGAAGGCACAAATTCCGAAGATGGATCACAGGTCGAAGAAAGCACAAATGTCAAAGATGGATTGCAGGTCGAAGAAAGAACAATCGTTAAATTAGGCTCACATGCGAAGAGATTTTCATTAAATTTAACATCTCTTCTAATAATAATTTCATTACAATGTGGTTGAAGAAGTATTTAACCTTTGACATCTTCAGAATAACCAACAAATATACACTTCTCACTTTTAGGTTGTAATGATTTCCTTTTCTCATCAGGAATGTGAGCCCATGCTATACTGCCAAATACATGGAAGTGACTTACATCTATTTTAATTTTATTCCATGCTTCTTCCGGTGTTATATTTTTAAGAGATTTTGTGGGAGTGTGATTTACTATGTAATTTACACAGTTGATCACTTATGCCCAATACTTTAGACTTAATATTTTAGATTGGATCATACAATTAGTCATTTCTCTTAATCTATGGTTCTTTCTCTCAACAACACCATTTTGTTGTGGTGTATATGGAACAATGTGTTGCAATTGGATGCCCTGTGTAGTGCAGTAACTTTTAAAATTATTGTTCACATATTAGTATCCATTATCTATTCTTAACCTTTGAATTTGATGTCCAGATTGATTTTCTACAAGAGCCTTGTAGGCCAAAAACTTGTCAAAAAAATTGTTATTAAGTTTTAAGAAGTAAACCCAAGTACGTCTGGAAAATTTGTCAATTGAAGTTAATAAGTACTTGCACTTAAAAAAATAAGGAAAATAAAGTGGACCACACAAGTCACTTTGAACAAGCTGCAAAGGTCACAAGGCGTGCCAAGAGGCACGTTTGTCAAAATTGTCCTAATGTTTTTCGAGAACACAATCGATGCAAACACCATCTCTACATGAAACAAGACGAAGATCAATCTGATCTGTTGATTACATATTTGATGCAATGAGTGATAGTTTAGATGACCAAACTGCTCATGCCAAATTTTGTTCAAGTCATCGCTGTGAACAACAAAAACTAATGGAAAAGATGATGACCCAAAGTTGTCAAACTTGTACAACCTGGTAATATCATCAACAATATTTCCAATTGCAAGAACATGCTTAGGATCTTTTAGATCCTTGATTACAACTTGGTGAGGTGAAAACTCTATGGTTTTACCTTCACCTGAATGAGTGATTTGATATACTAATAGAAGGTTATAAGAAAGAATTGGAACACATAATACATCATTGAAATGACCATTATCTACTTGAATTGTTCTAGATCCTACAACACTAAGATATACATCATCACCAACAAATATTTTCTTAGTGTTACATTCATTTAGAGAACAAAATATGGAATTATCCTTAGCCATATGATAAGATGTTCCAAAATCAATAAGCCACTCATAAGAAGAAGAAGAAGTAGAAGTTGCATTGAAGGAGAAACCAAAAGCAGAAAGTGCATGTCCATGAGAAGAAGAAGAAGTAGTAGAATCAATATTGATGTTGTGCTTCTTCATCGTTTCTTCTAAAGCTGCCATCTTCTTGAAACATTTGGACTCATCATGACCATCTTTCCCACAAAAGTTGCAATGTCTGTCTATCTTCTTATTTTCATATTTTTCTCCTTTGTTACTGTTAGGAGCTGAAGCTGGATGAGTGGGTTTGGGACCCTTGTTTTTCTTACGGTTGTGGTGAGGATGTTGCTTCTTTGGATTCTTTGGTTTATATTTCTTCTCAACGACTAAGGCTTTGTTGGAGGTACCTGCAGTGTTGATCACTCCAAGTTGTACAAGCTTATCTTGTTCTCTAATCAAAGCATCACAAAAGGAATCAAGAGTGGGTTTTTGATAAGCTTTCCCTAGAGTCTATATCATGGCATAAAAAGTATATACAAACAAAGAATATGCACTACCTAGCTTAGAAAGAATAATATATATGCAACACTCTTCCTAGTGTTTTAAACTTAGATAGATATTCTTCAATGCAAGAAAAATCATTTGGACTTAAAGTCAATCTCTGATTTTTTAACTGATGTGGTCGATTAATATTGTTTTTACCAAACACGGATTCAATCTTTTTCCAAGCTTCATCGGGGTCATCAATTTCTTGAAGGTGGAACAAAAAATCAAGAGATATGGACATTTTGATCAGTCCACGTACTTCACCATTCCTATTAGCCCATTTCACTTTCTTTTCATCATCAATGGGTTCTTTTTCCTTTCCCAAGGTAATCTGGTATAAGTCTTTACTTCTTAATAAATCCTCCATATGGGATTTCCATTGGAAGTAGTTGGTGTTGGTAAGAAAAATATCATTGGAAGAAGCCATATTAAATATGTAGATAACATGCATTTAAAACTGAAACTGATGATATGAATGGAAAGATCTCAAAAAATTAGGTGGTTTTAAAAAAATGACATTGAAAACGGACTTCGGATGTGAAATTTATGCCCTCACTTTTACAAATAAGATGCTTTATGAGGTGACCCACTTTTATAAAAAGAAGCGGGGATAACTTTTACAATGAAGTTCCTTTATAAAATAAAGTTGCATGCAAAACAAATAACTTTAAAATAAAATATTAAAGCTACTTATAGTGATTCACTTTTATACTTGGAGTGAAATACATTTTACAATGGATGCATGTGTTCGACAGCACATGTATTCCAACAGAGGAAGAACACCTTCAATAACCACTCACATAACCAGATCAAATATCAACAGACCGATGTTTTCATGTGGTAAAACCCCTACAGGGAAACATCCACGGCCCCAGCCAACGCAGCCACTTGGAGCAGTATATTAATGAAAAAGAAAAAGATTATAGAGATATTTTACAAGATATTTTATCACTATCGATCATCGGTAAATGACCATCCATGCTCTTTAAATAGAGATCATGGACCAATCAGGTGTTAAGCCATGGATCAATGGCCATTAAGATCAAGGAGAGTATGAATTGTCAGATCACTCTATGTTGGGAACATATCGTGACCGTCAGATTTCCTAACTACAAATGCATACTAATGCATACTAAAGAAACACACTTTTACCTAACGACACATTAGACCAAGTAGATCTTAACTAACTCCTAAGTGTATAAATATCCTAACATCCCCCCTTAAGAACAACTTAGGATAGGATTGAAGGATTTACAATGTTGATACAATAGGAGAAGGAAGGAGGCATTAGAGCCTATCCCCCCTTAATGACAACTTCTTGAACTCCTAACATAGATCGAAGTTTGGAAAAATTCGCTTCTGTAAGAGACTTTTTGAAAATGTCTACAACTTGATATTTTGTAGGGAAAAATAGCACTTCAATAACTTGATCATGAATGAGCTTTCTGATGAAGTGCATGTGTGTCTCGATGTGCTTGTTGTATTGATTTTCAATTGGGTCTTTGGCAAGATTGATGGCACTCTGATTATCACACCAAAGGCTAGTCGGATGTTGTTGCTCGAATCCAAACTATGAAAGGATATGTCGAAGCCACAAGGCTTCCTAACTTGCATTTACCATTGCTTAGTACTCTACTTCTGTTGAAGAAAGTGCAATATCATGTTGTTTCTTATAGGCCCAAGTGACAGGTCCTAAACAAGATTGAAAACCTAACCTACAATATACTTTCGATCATCAGGGTCACTGGCCTAATCTGAATCAGTGAAACCAACCAATAAAGGATTCCCCCCTGAATTGTAATGTATCTCGAACTGAATTGTACCATGAACATAGAGAAGTATCCTTTTAGCTTATTTCCAATGGATTTCATGGGGTGTTTGCATATACCGGGCAACAAGACTAGTAGCAAAGGAAATATTAGGACGGGTATGAGTCAAGTATAAGAGGCTACCAACTAACTGATGGTACATGGTGGCATCAACTTTAGGAGAAGTACAGGTGGAAGTAAGCTTGAATTTAGACTGGAAGGGAGAAGGGGTTGGTTTACAATCATCCATGTGAAAGCGACGAAGAAGGTCAGAAGCATACTTAGATTGGGAAATAAAAATTCCTTCATTGGTTTGCAAAACTTGGAGGCCAAGGAAATAGTGCAAAGAGCCTAAGTTTTTCATTTCAATTTCTTCTTAAGATTGGTTTTCACATGGTTTAAAAGTTTTGAGTCACTTCCCGTAAGAATAAGTTCATCAACATAAAGGACGAGGATTATGATATGGCTTCCTACTTTCTTGGTATAGACATTAGGATCAGAATGGCATCTAGAGAATTTGTTGTCAATAAGAAAGCTATCCATTTTGGCATACCAAGCTTGGGGAGCTTGCTTAAGACCATAAAGAGATTTATTAAGACGACAAACAAGGCTAGATTCATTTTGGACATAGCTAGGAGGTTTTTCCATGTATATTTATTCTTGTAAATCTCCATGCAAGAAGGAAGATTTAACATCCATCTGATGGACCTCCCATTTATGTGAGGCAGCAAGGTCAAGAACAAGGCGGATGGAATTCATTTTGGCTACAGGGGCAAAGGTTTCATTATAGTCAATTCCTTCAACTTGGGAAAATCCTTTGGCAACTAACTGAGCCTTGTGTCTTTCAACACTTCCATATGATGCATACTTAGATCTATAGACCCATTTACATCTAATAAGTTTTCTTCCTTTTGGAAGAGGTACAACATCCCAAGTATCATTTGTCATTAAAGAATGATACTCTTCATTCATTGTTGTATCCCAATCTAGATGACCTGAAGCTTCTTCAAATGTCTCTCAATCATGAGCCTCTAAAACTTGATCCAAAATAGAAGAGGCTCACTGGAACTATGAATGTGTTTGACGTTGATCTGAAGGATCACCAACAAAATCACCAGTTGCTTCTCATGTTGAACGGACCCATCTAGGAAGCAGTGGAACTGGTGTTGGTTTAGGTTCAAAGGACTCATATGGAGGAAGGTGAGCAGGTGGAAGTGGATTTTCATCCTCACTATCATCATCTGAAGAAGAAACCATAATAGGAACAATAGAAGGCACAAACGTTGAAGATGGCTCGCAAGACGAAGAAGGCACAATCGTCGAATTAGTTTCACAAGATAAGAGATTTTCATCAAATTTAACATCTCTTCTAATAATAATTTCATTACAATGTGGTTGAAGAAGTCTATAACCTTTGACATCTTCANTGCAGCCTAAAAGTGAGAAGTGTATATTTGTTGGTTATTCTGAAGATGTCAAAGGTTATAGACTTCTTCAACCAACAAATATACACTTCTCACTTTTAGGCTGCAATGCTTTCCTTTTCTCATCAGGAATGTGAGCCCATGCTATACTGCCAAATACACAGAAGTGACTTACATCTGGTTTAATTTTAGTCCAAGCTTATTCCAATGTTATATTTTTAAGAGCCTTTGTGGGAGTGCGATTGACTATATAATTTGCACAGTGGATTGCTTCCACCCAATAATTTAGACTTAATCCCTTAGATTGGATCATACAATTAGCCATTTATTTTAATGTACGGTTGTTTCTCTTAGCAACACCATTTTGTTGTGGTGTATATGGAACAATGTGTTTCACTTGGATGCCCTGTGTAGTGTTGTAACTTGTAAAATTATTGTTCACATATTAGCCTCCATTATTTGTTCTTAACTTTTGAATTTGATGTCCATATTTCTTTTCTACAAGGGCCTTGTAGGCCAAAAACTTGTCAAAAACTCTACTCTTAAGTTTTAAGAAGTAAACCCAAGTACGTCTAGAAAAATCATCAATGAAAGTTAAGAAATACTTGCACCCAGAAAAAGAAGGAGAAGAAAGTGGACCACGCAAATCACTATGAACAAGTTGCAAAGGGCTCGAGGCATGCCAAGAGGCACGTTTGTCAAAACTATCCCATTGATGCTTTCTAAGAACACAAACACCATCTCTGCATGAAACAGGAGGAAGACCAGTCACCATTTGTTGATTACATAGTTGCTGCAATGAGCGATAGTTTAGATGACCAAACCGCTCATGTCAAATTTTGCTCAAGTCATCGCTATGAACAACAAAAAATGATGAAAAATATGATGACCCAAAGTTGTCAAACTTGTACAACCTGATAATATTATCAACAATTCCAGTTGCAAGAACATGCTTAGGATCTTTTAGATCCTTGATTACAACTTGGTGAGGTGAAAAATCTACGGTTTTACCTTCACCTAAATGAGTGATTTGATATACTGATAGAAGGTTACAAGAAAGACTTGGAACACATAATACATCATTGAAATGACCATTATCTACTTGAACTGTTCCAGATCCTACAACACTAAGAGATCTATCATCACCAACAAATATTTTCTTGGTGTTACATTCATTTAGAGCAGAAAATAGGTCTTTATCCTCGGCCATGTGATAAGATGCTCATGAATCAATAAACCACTCATCAGAAGAAGTAGAAGTTGTATTGAAGGATAAACCAGAAGCAAAAAGTCCATGTCCATGAGAAGAATAAGAAGAAATAGAATCAATATTGATGTTGTGCTTCTTCATCGTTACTTCTAAAGCTGCCATCTTCTTGAAACATTTGGACTCATCATGACCATCTTTATCACAAAAGTTGCAATGTCTGTCAGTCTTCTTATTCTTATATTTTGCTCATTTGTCACTGTTAGGAGTGGAAGCTGTCTAAGAAGGTTTGGGACCCTTATGTTGTTTTTTGTTGTAGCGAGGATGTTGTTTCTTGGGATAATTGGGTTTATCTTTCTGCTGGGCAACTAAGGCTTTTTTGGAGGTACATGCAATGTTGATCACTCCAAGTTGTAAAAGTTTATCTTCCTCTCTAATCAAAGTAACACAAAAGGACTCAAGAGTGGGTTTTTGATAAGCTTTCCCTAGAGCCTCTCTCATTGCATAAAAGGTATATACAAACACAGAATATGCACTACCTAGCTTAGAAAGAATAATATAGATGCAATGCTCTTCCTCTATTTCTATCTCACATTCTTCACACAAAATTCTGAGTATTTTAAACTTAGACAGTTAGTCTCCAATGCAAGAAAAATCACTTGGACTTAAGGTCAGTACTTGATTTTCTAACCGTTGTGCTCGAATAATATTGATTTTACGAAACACAAATTCAATCTTTTCCCAAGCTTTATTGGGGTCATCAATTTCTTTAAGGTGAAACTTTAAATCAGGAGAGATGGACATTTTGATTATTCCACATGCTTCGTTACTCCTATTATCCCATTTGACTTTCTTATCATCATCAGTGGGTGATTTTTCCTTTCCCAAGGTAATCTGGTACAAGCCTTTAATTCTTAATAAATATTCCATATGAGACTTCCATTGGAAGTAGTTGGTGTTGGTAAGCAAGAGATTACTTGTAGAAGCCATATTAAATATGCAGATAATATGGATTTAAAAAATGAAACTGATGATCTGGATGGAAATATCTTGAAAATTTATGCGGTCTTAAAAAAAACGGCACTGAAAACGAACTTTGGATGTGAGAGTTATGCCCTTTTTTAAAAAGGCATAAACGGTAACCAAGGGACCACGTGATAGTGTAAGTTGCTTTATGAAGTGACCCACTTTTATAAAGAGAAGTGGGGATCACTTTTACAATGAAGTTACTTTATAAAAGAAAAGTTGTATGCGAAATAAATAACTCTAAAATAAAATATTAAAGCTACTTATAGTGATTCACTTTTATACTTGAAGTGAAATACACTTTACAATTTTAGCATGAACTTTTTCAAAAAAAGTAACAAAAGAGAGACTTGAACTCAAAACCTGTTACTTAATAAGGCAATTTTTAACCAAATGGTATAGCAAAACATATTGTAATGTTCAGAAAGAGGATTGGGGTTGTTTTTGTTGTTGTTATTGTTGTTGTTGTTGTTGTTGTTGAAGATGGCCTTGGAGAGGGTGCTCAAAAAAACTATTTTCACACAAGAAAAACATTTCGCTCTAGATCTGATTGAAATGGTCGTATCTTGGGCAAATGGAAACCTTTTCGAGTGAAATGAAAAGTGTTCCTGAATGAAACAAGCACTCCAGACGTAATGGAACAGTCCGCTCATCCCATAAATGTATGGAAATGATAGAAAATAGAGATGAGACAACTCAGCTTCACGATCTCAATCTACAACAGGAGTGGGTCTTCAAACAAGCTATGATACCATGTTCGACAACACAGGTATTCCAACAGAGGATGAACACCTTCAGTAACCACTCACATAAATAGATCAAATATCAACACACCAATGTTTTCACATGGTAAAACCCCTACAAGGAAACATCCACGACCCCATCCAACGCAGCCACTTGGAGCAGTTTATTGATGCAAAAGAAAAATATTACAGAGAGATTTTACAAGAGATTTTCTCACAATTGATCATCGGAAAATGACCCTCCATGCTATTTAAATAGATATCATGGACCAATTGGGTGCTAAGCCACAGATCAATGGCCTTTAAGATCGAGGAGAGTATGAACCGTCGAATCACTCTATGTCGGGAACATATCGTGACCGTCGGATTTCCTAACTACAAATGCATACTAAAGAAACACACTAAGAAACACACTTTTACCTAACGACGCATTTGACTAAGTAGATATTAATCCTAAGTGTCTAAATATCCTAACAGCATGAACTTTTTCAAAAAAAAGTAACAAAAAAAGAGACGTGAACTTAACACCTCTTACTTAATAAGGCAACTTTTAAGCAAGTGAGCTAGCAAAAAATATTATATTGTTTTGAAGGAGGATTGGGGTTGTTATTGTTGTTGTTTTTGTTGATGAAGATGACCTTGGAGAGCATGCTCAGAAAAAACTTTTCACAAAATAAAAAAAATAAAAATTACTTCTCAATGACAACAAGGGTTAGATTTCGGTTAGTTTACCCGGAAAATGCACATTTTCCTATATGTTTCTGATTTTTCGAGATCGCACAGGGCGCAGGGAAAAGAGCATACGTAGATCTAAAAGAGTAGAAACCCAGAACCAAACAATATAAATCTGAAATAATACTCTGCAAAAATTTAAAAAAGACATATTCAAGGTTTATACCTCCGGATCTTACTGAAATGGCAGTATTTTGGGCAAATAAAAACCTTTTCGAGTGAAACGAAAAGTGTTCCTGACTTAAATGAGTACTCCAGAAGCATTGGAAAAGTCCTATTAGCCCAGAAATGTATGAAAATGGAAGAAACCAAATAAGACGCAATTCAGCTTCATGATATCGATCTACAACAAGAGCGGGTCTTCAAATAGACTCTGATGCCATGTTTGAATACATAGGTATTCAAATAGATGAAGAAAACCTTCAGTAACCATTCACACAACCATATCAAAGATAAAAACACTGATTTTTTGATGTGATAAAACTCCTATGAGAGAACATCCAGGCCCTAGCCAACATGACCACTTGGAGCAGTTTATTAATGCAAAAGAAAAATAATACAGAGAGATTTTACAAGAGAGTTTATCACAATCGATCATTGGTAAATGACCCTCCATGCTCTTTAAATAGATATTATGGACCAATCGGGTGTTAAGCCACAGATCAATGTAGTTGTTAAGATCGAGGAGAATATGAATTGTTGGATCACTCTATGTCGGGAACATATCGTGACCATTGGATTTCCTAACTACAAATGTATACTAATGCATACTAAAGAAACACACTAAGAAACACATTTTTACCTAACAACACATTAGACCAAGTAGATTTTAACTAACTCTTAAGTGTCTAAATATCCTAACAGACAGTTTGCAGAACTTCGGGGATTCTGGGACTTCAGGACTTCACGATAGAACGTAACTTAGGATTTGTCCTGAATGTCAAAGATTAATTACTCATCGGGATTAAAGAAATCATGTGATGAACCTTAATTTAAGTGCGTGTGTGGGACCCTCTCCGGGAGTCTGGAACTTCAGAACTTTGGGACACTAGGGCTCCAAGAGATTTGAGGATACGAGGGTGTGGTAAACACCAAAGCGTTGAAGTGTCGAAACTCCCTTGTTGAAGTGTCGATACCTAATTGGGTGGGCCCGTGTACACCATGATTATGTGGCGTGACCAAGTAGGTCCACGTGGTGTCGTGGCATGAGAGGTGAGTTAAGGTGGGACCCACCTCCCCCTTGTCAACTTTAGGCTATGGGTAGGCACGGATAGATCCCAATCGTTAGAGCTAAGGGTGGATATAACTTCACCATAGATCCTGGAGTGGTATGAAACTTCGGGGCTTTGGGTGTCTGAGAAGTTTCAGACCTGAGTAAGAATGTTGAAGGGCCAAAGACCTGATATCCGCAAAGACTGGGAGATACTCCCTACAACTAGCGGCCACGTCACCGCCAATGATGGAGACCCAAGTCACGGAAGTGCCATGTCAGATGGTATGGGGGGAGTGATGCCATGTGGATGCCACGTGGCGAAGAGGATGGCCATTGGCCAATGACGTCCCAAAAACTTCGGAGGACCATAAATTTTAAACCAGAGCTCGAGTTCAAACAAGGTTATAGTCGTTGGAAAGCTCTTGGTGAGCACAAGGCGATGCCAGCCTTATTCTAAGGATTCAGGGATGTATGAAAGAAAAAATTTAGGCTTCATTCCCTTAAAAGACTACTTAGGGGGTTGTGTGTGTGACATTGAACCACTAAGATCCCTAATGCTTGAAGCTAATATTATCAATAATTCTTACCCAAGCCTAAGAAGAGGCTCCTTTGATTGAAATTGGGATACTAAGATAGCGGAAGAAATATCACCCCTCTACGAAGGAAATTGAAGGGTTGTGGAGATCATATGTGATACCTGCAGATTGATATGTCAGTCAAAGATTTGGAATTTCCTCCAATTGAGCGCTCATCCAGTGGCATCCAGAAAGGAGTCCAAAATTCTTTTGAATATGTTTGCAATGATAACAGAAGCATCCCCCAAAATAGATAATTAAATATTAAATTTATATTAATATTAATTAATATTTTGTATATATAATAAACTTTTTGTATCTATATTATGTACTTCAAGTTGCACATTATATCCAAATAACGCACATTATATCCAAATAACTTATGGTAGGGTGAACATTGTTATTTGATATGATAAGTGAGTGATAGAAATAGACTCATATATGCATTTTACAAGTATTTTTTGAGTCGAGATGTGCTTTCTACAACCCAATGTGAGGGAGATGTGTAATTCCTTATGTTATCAACATAAAGTTAACACGTAGCATTGTGTGTGTATAAAGTAATTTAAAATAACAAAAAAAATGTATTGCACAAGTGGCATTTAAAAAAATGTTAATAACAAAAAATATTTCAATGTTGACCATATAAATAAAATATTTCAATGTCCACCTTAGTCAATTGGGTTTAGCTTAGGTGGTTTAGATCTTGCAAGTGACATGTTGAGCTCTTCATGAGTATATTATTGTAATGGATTCTAGCCCTATTGTTGACCGGCCTTGTGCTCTCAAGATTCTAGGGAATATATATATTGAAAGAAAAAAAATATAATGGTTAAAACATTTTAATGATGTGTATGTGTAATTCCTTCTATGTTGAACATGGAGTTAACACATGGCGTGCACACACACACACACACACACACACACACACACACACACACACACACACA
>JASDQU010207899.1:13521-28340 GCA_032191745.1 Picea mariana | reverse complement strand
TTGGGTACCTTAGCATGCCTAGTTGTCGGGACCCATTTTTGTCTTCTTTTTTTACTCCCTACATTTCACTTAAGGGGGGATAGTAGTGTTATTTTCTAATGCAACCAACTATTGTTAGTTGTAAGCTTACATAGACATCCTTATCTTTCTAACCATGACAAGTATCTTTTTCTAACAATAGGCCTCTTCCATTGTTATTAATAGCACAAATTCTCTTGTATTTGATATACAACATATCTAATTGATCAATTCCACTCTCTCTCATAAAAGTTATTTTTGGCTTTGTAGTAGCTTTTGTTCTTGGGATGTACTTTTAAGCATCTTCAAAAATTCATTATAAAATACATAACGTGTATAATATCCATTAATTTTTTCATGTATATAACAATCACTCACCTTTCATTGCCTCATTCATTGTCTATGATTGAGATTTTCTCTCTAACGCACTAATCTTGGAGGTCGAGATCATAAATGGTGAGGGTGGAGGCAGAGGCATTCTTCTACTATAGATGGTAGAGCTCATTCTTTCTCCATGCTTTCATACAATTTCACAGGGCACGTTTCCCTTTACCCGTCCCACACATTTGGAAAGTCACCTTGTCATTCAATGCTTTGCTAGTTGCAAAATTTCAAAGTACACATTCTATTTTGTTTCATCTGATTGTCCTATAAATTTTTAATTACAATAATCTAACACAATTTCATTATATTTTGTTTAACTTCTCTTCATCAATTGATTTCTCTTCTTCTTTATTGTTTGTTTCACATATACAATATAAACCAAATTATATTTTTATATTAAAAAAATCAAATCAACATTTTGATGAAAATTTATTAAAAATTTGCAAATGAAATCTAATTAAAACATTTTACTATATCCCATATTTAACATCATACATTTTAATCTACATACCCAATAAGTAGTGAGTAATCCATGTGCAACTCTCCCCTAATTCTACTTCAACTCTACTTCAACATGCATGGTTTTACTATCTCCCATCTTTAACATCATGCATTTTAATCTACATACCCAATAAGTAACTAATCCATGTAAAACTCTCCCCTTCAACTCTACTTCAACATGCATGGTTTTACTATCTCTCATCTTTAACATCATRCATTTTAATCTACATACCCAATAARTGGCTAATCCATGTACAACTCTCCCCTGATTCTACTTCAGCATGCATGCATGCAATTACCACTATAAGACTTATCCGCTAATCCATGTACAACTCTCCCCTGAGTCTACTTCAGCATGCATGCAATTACCACTATAAGACTTATCCACTTGTTTTTTTATAATTTTATTTTTCATAATCCAAAAAGGCCAAGTAACCTAATATGTGTCTCAATCTTAAAATTATGTGTCTCAATCTTAAAATTGCTTTACAATAGGGCATATTATTTATCATATTTACATAAATATTATAAAGAATTAACCTATATATAATAAAATGACTAAAAAGTAAAATCAACATAGTTTTATTTTAAAAAGTGACCATACAAATACACACAATGTTAATTTTGATTAAGCACAAGATATATTGAGTGTGTAGTTGATTTTTAATGATATATTGAGTGTGTAGTTGAATTTTAATGGGGTATATGTCTTTCATAATATTCTTGAATTATACGACTTCATGGCCATTAATATCCATTTGATTTTGAATTGAATTTTATTGAGGAAATTACATGCCTTTGAAGGGACAAAACATGGGTCAATTACTTGGGTGCTCAACTAGGAAATCATGGGTCTCTATCTTGCTTTAAGCTACAACCACTGGGTGTTGAGCGAGTACCTTTCACCTTGCCGTGGGTGAGGTCACTTCTCCTCTAATGAAGGAATCGTGCCCTTTCAAATGAGAGATTCACACTCTTTAAATGCGTCTTTCACACTCCTACACTCTAAATAACTTGAGCTAGTTTCCCTAACAAGATCATGGATGAGAAAATGGGCAATGGAATCTCTGCCAAATGAGATAAAATCCTATAGATCAAACACCTCATGACCTTAACACTTTGCACATCTTTATGGATTAAAGTCCTCAAATAAAATATATTGGATAAGCACTTCAAAACATTACCATGATGCATTTGAATGTTATGGAAAATAATAGAAATTTTGGAAATTTATTTACTTTATTTGCTTTTGTGCTTTTCATTATTTTAAAACTTTGAAAATTGTCATATTATAGCTTATAGTTTGGATGAGGAAGAGAAGTAGTATTTAGTTTATACCAATGTAGATCCATCTTAACTTCGCATCTATGATGTATCGAGAGAGATCAAATCTCTCGAGGTACAAACATTTTCTCAAGTTTTTTCAATTTTTTTTTTCACCTCGAGGCACTTGATCCCTCTTCATGTATAATAGATCCGGAGTTGAGATGGATCTACATTGGTTCTTAATATATATATATATATATATATGTGTGTGTGTGTGTGTGTGTGTGTGTGTGTGTGTGTGTGTGTGTGTGTGCACGCCATGTGTTAACTCCATGTTCAACATAGAAGGAATTACACATACACATCATTAAAATGTTTTAACCATTATATTTTTTTTCTTTCAATATATATATTCCCTAGAATCTTGAGGGCACAAGGCCAGTCAACAATAGGGCTAGAATCCATTACAATAATATACTCATGAAGAGCTCAACATGTCACTTGCAAGATCTAAACCACCCGAGCTAAACCCAATTGACTAAGGTGGACATTGAAATATTTTATTTATATGGTCAACATTGAAATATTTTTTGTTATTAATATTTTTTTAAATGCCACTTGTGTAATACATTTTTTTTGTTACTTTAAATTACTTTATACACACACAATGCTACGTGTTAACTTTATGTTGATAACATAAGGAATTACACATCTCCCTCACATTGGGTTGTAGAAAGCACATCTCGACTCAAAAAATACTTGTAAAATGCATATATGAGTCTATTTCTATCACTCACTTGTCATATCAAATAACAATGTTCACCCTACCATAAGTTATTTGGATATAATGTGCAACTTGAAGTACACAATATAGATACAAAAAGTTTATTATATATACAAAATATTAATTAATATTAATATAAATTTAATATTCAATTATCTATTTTGGGGGATGCTTCTGTTATCATTGCAAACATATTCAAAAGAATTTTGGACTCCTTTTTGGATGCCACTGGATGAGCGCTCAATTGGAGGAAATTCCAAATCTTTGACTGACATATCAATCTATAGGTATCACATATGATCTCCACAACCCTTCAATTTCCTTCGTAGAGGGGTGGTATTTCTTCCGCTATCTTAGTATCCCAATTTCAATCAAAGGAGCCTCTTCTTAGGCTTGGGTAAGAATTATTGATAATATTAGCTTCAAGCATTAGGGCTCTTAGTGGTTCAATGTCACACACCCAACCCCCTAAGTAGTCTTTTAAGGGAATGAAGCCTAAATTTTTTCTTTCGTACAACTCCCTGAATCCTTAGAATAAGGCTGGCATCACCTTGTGCTCACCGAGAGATTTCCAATGACTATAACCTTGTTTGAACTCGAGCTCTGGTTTAAAATTTATGGTCCTCCAAAGTTTTTGGGACGTCATTGGCCAATGGCCATCCTCTTCGCCATGTGGCATCCACATGGCCTCACTCCCCCCATACCATCTAACATGGCACTTCCGTGACTTGGGTCTCCACCACTGGCGGTGACGTGGCCGCTAGTTGTAGGGAGTATCTCCCAGTCTTTGCAGATATCAGGTCTTTGGCCCTTCAACATTCTTACTCAGGTCTGAAACTTCTCAGACACCCAAAGCCCCGAAGTCTCATACCACTCCAGGATCTATGGTGAAGTTATATCCACCCTTAGCTCTAACGATTGGGATCTATCCGTGCCTACCCATAGCCTAAAGTTGACAAGGGGGAGGTGGGTCCCACCTTAACTCACCTCTAATGCCACGACACCACATGGACCTACTTGGTCACGTCGCATAATCATGGTGTACACGGGCCCACCCAATTAGGTATCGACACTTCAACAAGGGAGTTTCGACACTTCAACGCTTTGGTGTTTACCACACCCTCCTATCCTCAAATCTCTTGGAGCCCTAGTATCCCAAAGTTCTGAAGTTACAGACTCCCGGAGAGGGTCCCACACACGCACTTAACTTAAGGTTCATCACATGATTTCTTTAATCCCACTGAGTAATTAATCTTTGATATTCAGGCCAAATCCTAAGTTACGTTCTATCGTGAAGTCCCGAAGTCCCGAAATCCCCGAAGTTATGCAGACTGTCTGTTAGGATATTTAGACACTTAAGAGTTAGTTAAAATCTACTTGGTCTAATGTGTTGTTAGGTAAAAATGTGTTTCTTAGTGTGTTTCTTTAGTATGCATTAGTATACATTTGTAGTTAGGAAATCCGATGGTCACGATATGTTCCCAACATAGAGTGATCCGATGATTCATATTCTCCTCGATCTTAACAACTACATTGATCCGTGGCTTAACACTCCATTGGTCCATAATATCTATTTAAAGACCATGGAGGGTCATTTACCAATGATCGATTGTGATAAACTCTCTTGTAAAATCTCTCTGTATTATTTTTCTTTTGCATTAATAAACTGCTCCAAGTGGTCGTGTTGGCTGGGGTCTGGATTTTTCTCCTGTAGGGGTTTTACCACGTCAAAAAATCAGTGTTTTTATCTTTGATATGGTTGTGTGAGTGGTTACTGAAGGTTTTTTTCCTCTATTTGAATACCTATGTATTCAAACATGGTATCAGAGTCTATTTGAAGACCTGCTCTTGTTGTAGATCGATATCATGAAGTTGAATTGCGTCTTATTTGGTTTCTTCCATTTTCATACATTTCTAGGCTAATAGGACTATTCTAGTGCTTCTGGAGTACTCATTTAAGTCAGGAACACTTTTTGTTTCACTCGAAAAGGTTTTTGTTTGCCCAAAATACTGCCATTTCAGTAAGATCCGGAGGTATAAACCTTGACTATGCCCTTTTTAAATTTTTGCAGAGTATTATTTCAGATTTATATTGTTTGGTTCTGGGTTGCTACTCTTTTAGATCTGTGTATTCTCTTTTCCCTGCGCCCTGTGCGATCTCGAAAAATCAGAAACATATAGGAAAATGTGCATTTTCCGGGTAAACTAACCGAAATCTAACCCTTGTTGTCATTGAGAAGTATTTTTTATTTTTATTTTGTGAAATTTTTTTTCTGAGCATGCTCTCCAAGGTCGTCTTTATCAACAAAAACAACAACAATAACAACCCCAATCCTCCTTCTAAACAATATAATATTTTTTGCTAGCTCACTTGCTTAAAAGTTGCCTTATTAAGTAAGAGGTCTCTTTTTTTGTTACTTTTTTTTGAAAAAGTTCATGCTGTTAGGATATTTAGACATTTAGGATTTAGTTAAGATCTACTTAGTCAAATGCATCGTTAGGTAAAAGTGTGTTTCTTAGTGTGTTTCTTTAGTATGCATTAGTATGCATTTGTAGTTAGGAAATCCGACGGTCACGATATGTTCCTGACATAGAGTGATCCGACGGTCACGATATGTTCCCGACATAGAGTGATCCGACGGTTCATACTCTCCTCGATCTTAAAGGCCATTGATCTATGGCTTAGCACCCGATTGGTCCATGATCTCTATTTAAATAGCATGGAGGGTCATTTGCCGATGATCAATTGTGAGAAAATCTCTTGTAAAATCTCTCTGTAATATTTTTCTTTTGCATTAATAAACTGCTCCAAGTGGCCGCGTTGGATGGGGTCGTGGATGTTTCCTCGTAGGGGTTTTACCATGTGAAAACATTGGTGTGTTGATATTTGATCTGTTTATGTGAGTGGTTACTAAAGGTGTTCATCCTCTGTTGGAATACCTGTGTTGTCGAACATGGTATCATAGCTTGTTTCAAGACCAGCTCCTGTTGTAGATCGAGATCGTGAAGATGAGTTGTCTCATCTCTATTTTTTGTCATTTCCATACATTTATGGGCTGAGCAGACTATTCCATTATGTCTGGAGTGCTCGTTTCATTCAGGAACACTTTTCGTTTCACTCGAAAAGGTTTCCATTTGCCCAAGATACGACCATTTCAGTCAGATCTAGAGCGAAATGTTTTTCTTGTGTGAAAATAGTTTTTTTGAGCACCCTCTCCAAGGCCATCTTCAACAACAACAACAACAACAACAAAAACAACCCCAATCCTCTTTCTGAACATCACAATATGTTTTTCTATACCATTTGGTTAAAAATTGCCTTATTAAGTAAGAGGTCTTGAGTTCAAGTCTTTCTTTTGTTACTTTTTTTGAAAAAGTTCATGCTAAAATTGTAAAGTGTATTTCACTTCAAGTATAAAAGTGAATCACTATAAGTAGCTTTAATATTTTATTTTAGAGTTATTTATTTCACATGCAACTTTTCTTTTATAAAGTAACTTCATTGTAAAAGTGATCCCCACTTCTCTTTATAAAAGTGGGTCACTTCATAAAGCAACTTACACTATCATGTGGTCCCTTGGTTACCGTTTATGCCCTTTTTAAAAAGGGCATAACTCTCACATCCAAAGTCCGTTTTCAGTGCCGTTTTTTTTAAAGCGCATAATTTTCAAGATATTTCCATCTAGATCATCAGTTTCATTTTTTAAATCCATATTATCTACATATTTAATATGGATTCTACAAGTAATCTCTTGCTTACCAACACCAACTACTTCCAATGGAAGTCTCATATGGAATATTTATTAGGAATTAAAGGCTTGTACCAGATTACCTTTGGAAAGGAAAAATCACCCACTGATGATGATAAGAAATTCAAATGGGATAATAGGAGTGACGAAGCATGTGGATTAATCCGAATGTCCATCTCTCCTGATTTAAGGTTTCACCTTAAAGAAATTGATGACCCCAATAAAGCTTGGGAAAAGATTGAATCTGTGTTTGGTAAAATCAATATTATTCGAGCACAACGGTTAGAAAATCAAGTACTGACCTTAAGTCCAAGTGATTTTTCTTGCATTGGAGACTATCTGTCTAAGTTTAAAACACTCAGAATTTTGTGTGAAGAATGTGAGATAGAAATAGAGGAAGAGCGTTGCATCTATATTATTCTTTCTAAGCTAGGTAGTGCATATTCCGTGTTTGTATCTACCTTTTATGCAATGAGAGAGGCTCTAGGGAAAGCTTATCAAAAACCCACTCTCGATTCCTTTTGTGTTGCTTTGATTAGAGAGGAAGATAAACTTTTACAACTTGGAGTGATCAACATTGCATGTACCTCCAAAAAAGCCTTAGTTGCCCAGCAGAAAGATAAACCCAGTTATCCCAAGAAACAACATCCTCACTACAACAACAAGCAACATAAGGGTCCAAACCTTCTCAGATAGCTTCTGCTCCTAACAATGACAAATGAGAAAAATATAAAAATAAGAAGACTGACAGACATTGCAACTTTTGTGATAAAGATGGTCATGATGAGTCCAAATGTTTCAAGAAGATGGCAGCTTTAGAAGTAACGATGAAGAAGCACAACATCAATATTGATTCTATTTCTTCTTATTTTTCTCATGTACATGAACTTTTCGCTTCTGGTTTCTCCTTCAATACAACTTCTACTTCTTCTGATGAGTGGTTTATTGATTGATGAGCATCTTATCACATGGCCTAGGATAAAGACATATTTTCTTCTCTAAATGAATGTAACACCAAGAAAATATTTGTTGGTGATGATAGATCTCTTAGTGTTGTAGGATCTGGAATAGTTCAAGTAGATAATGGTCATTTCAATGATGTATTATGTGTTCCAAGTCTTTCTTGTAACCTTCTATCAGTATATCAAATCACTCATTCAGGTAAAGGTAAAACCGTAGATTTTTCACCTCACCAAGTTGTAATCAAGGATCTAAAAGATCCTAAGCATGTTCTTGCAACTGGAATTGCTGATAATATTATCAGGTTGTACAAGTTTGACAA
Source organism: Picea mariana (assembly GCA_032191745.1). Taxonomy (NCBI): domain Eukaryota; kingdom Viridiplantae; phylum Streptophyta; class Pinopsida; order Pinales; family Pinaceae; genus Picea; species Picea mariana. Next base: position 20,356 of record JASDQU010207899.1, on the reverse strand, counting down.
CTTTGGGTCATCATATTTTTCATCAGTTTTTGTTGTTCATAGCGATGACTTGAGAAAAAGTTGACATGAGTGTTTTGGTCATCTAAACTATCGCTCATTGCAACAACTATGTAATCAACAAATGGTGACTGGTCTTCCTCCTGTTTCATGCAAAGATGGTTTTTGTGTTGGTTGTGTTCTTAGAAAGCATCATCGGGATAGTTTTGACAAACATGCCTCTTGGCATGCCTCGATCCCTTTGCAACTTGTTCATTGTGATTTGCATGGTCCACTTTCTTCTCCTTCTTTTTCTGGGTGCAAGTATTTCTTAACTTTCATTGATGATTTTTCCAGACGTACTTGGGTTTACTTCTTAAAACTTAAGAGTAGAGTTTTTGACAAGTTTTTGGCCTACAAGGCCCTTGTAGAAAATAAATATGGACATCAAATTCAAAAGTTAAGAACAAATAATGGAGGCTAATATGTGAACAATAATTTTACAAGTTACAACACTACACAGGGCATCCAAATGAAACACATTGTTCCATATACACCACAACAAAATGGTGTTGCTAAGAGAAAGAACCGTACATTAAAATAAATGGCTAATTGTATGATCCAATATAAGGGATTAAGTCTAAATTATTGGGTGGAATCAATCCACTGTGCAAATTATATATTCAATCGCACTCCCACAAAGGCTCTTAAAAATATAACATCGGAATAAGCTTGGACTAAAATTAAACCAGATGTAAGTCACTTCTGTGTATTTGGCAGTAGAGCATGGGCTCACATTCCTGATGAGAAAAGGAAAGCATTGCAGCCTAAAAGTGAGAAGTGTATATTTGTTGGTTATTCTGAAGATGTCAAAGGTTATAGACTTCTTCAACCACATTGTAATGAAATTATTATTAGAAGAGATGTTAAATTCNATTTGTTGGTTATTCTGAAGATGTCAAAGGTTATAGACTTCTTCAACCACATTGTAATGAAATTATTATTAGAAGAGATGTTAAATTTGATGAAAATCTCTTGGCCTGTGAAACTAATTCGACGATTGTGCCTTCTTCGACCTATGAGCCATCTTCAACGTTTGTGCCTTCTATTGTTCCTATTATGGTTTCTTCTTCAGATGATGATAGTGAGGATGAAAATCCACTTCCACCTGGTCACCTTTCTCCATAATTGTCTTTTGAACCTGAACCAACACCAGTTCCACTGCTTCCTAGATGGGTCCGTTCAACACGAGAAGCAATTGGTGGTCTTGTCGGTGATCCTTCAGATCAACGTCAAACACATTCACAGTTCCAATGAGCCTCTTCTATTTTGGCTCAAGTTTTAGAGACTCATGATCGAGAGACATTTGAAGAAGCTTTAGGTCATCTAGATTGGGATACAACAATCAATGAAGAGTATCATTCTTTAATGACAAATGATACTTGGGATGTTGTACCTCTTCCAAAAGGAAGAAAACTTATTAGATGTAAATGGGTCTATAGATCTAAGTATGCATCATATGGAAGTGTTGAAAGACACAAGGCTTAGTTAGTTGCCAAAGGATTTTCCCAATTTGAAGGAATTGACTATAATGAAACCTTTGCCCCTATAGCCAAAATGAATTCCATCCGCCTTGTTCTTGACCTTGCTGCCTCACATAAATGGGAGGTCCATCAGATGGATGTTAAATCTTCCTTCTTGCATGGATATTTACAAGAATAAATATACATGGAACAACCTCCTAGCTATGTCCAAAATGAATCTAGCCTTGTTTTTCGTCTTAATAAATCTCTTTATGGTCTTAAGCAAGCTCCCCGAGCTTGGTATGCCAAAATGGATAGCTTTCTTATTGACAACAGATTCTCTAGATGCCATTCTGATCCTAATGTCTATACCAAGAAAGTAGGAAGCCATATCATAATCCTCGTCCTTTATGTTGATGAACTTATTCTTATGGGAAGTGACTCAAAACTTTTAAACCATGTGAAAACCAATCTTAAGAAGAAATTGAAATGACAAACTTAGTCTCTTTGCACTATTTCCTTGGCCTCCATGTTTTGCAAACCAATGAAGGAATTTTTATTTCCCAATCTAAGTATGCTTGTGACCTTCTTCGTCGATTTCACATGGATGATTGTAAACCATCCCCTTCTCCCTTCCAGTCTAAAGTCAAGCTTACTGCCACCTGTACTTCTCCTAAAGTTGATGCCACCATATACCATCAGTTAGTTGGTAGTCTCTTATACTTGACTCATACCCATCCTAATATTTCCTTTGCTACTGGTCTTGTTGCCTGGTATATGCAAACACCCCATGAAATCCATTGGAAATAAGATAAAAGGATACTTCTCTATGTTCATGGTACAGTTCAGTTCAAGATACATTACAATTCAGGGGGGAATCCTTTATTGTTTGGTTTCACTGATTCAGATTGGGCCAGCGACCCTGATGATCGAAAGTATACTGTAGGTTAGGTTTTCAGCCTTGGTTTAGGACTTGTCACTTGGGCCTATAAGAAACAACATGATATTGCACTTTCTTCAACAGAAGCAGAGTACTGAGCAATGGTAAATGCAAGTCAGGAAGCCTTGTGGCTTCGACATATCCTTTCAGAGTTTGGATTCGAGAAACAACATCCGACTAGCCTTTGGTGCAATAATCAGAGTGCCATCAATCTCACCAAAGACCCAATTGAACATCAACGCAGCAAGCACATCGAGATACACATGCACTTCATCAGAAAGCTCATTCATGATCAAGTTATTGAAGTGCTATTTTTCCCTACAAAATATCAAGTTGTAGACATTTTCAAAAAGTCTCTTACAGAAGCGAATTTTTCCAAACTTCGATCTATGTTAGGAGTTCAAGAAGTTGTCATTAAGGGGGGATAGGCTCTAATGCCTCCTTCCTTCTCCTATTGTATCAACATTGTAAATCCTTCAATCCTATCCTAAGTTGTTCTTAAGGGGGGATGTTAGGATATTTATACACTTAGGAGTTAGTTAAGATCTACTTGGTCTAATGTGTCGTTAGGTAAAAGTGTGTTTCTTTAGTATGCATTAGTATGCATTTGTAGTTAGGAAATCTGACGGTCACGATATGTTCCCAACATAGAGTGATCTGACAATTCATACTCTCCTTGATCTTAATGGCCATTGATCCATGGCTTAACACCTGATTGGTCCATGATCTCTATTTAAAGAGCATGGATGGTCATTTACCGATGATCGATAGTGATAAAATATCTTGTAAAATATCTCTATAATCTTTTTCTTTTTCATTAATATACTGCTCCAAGTGGCTGCGTTGGCTGGGGCCGTGGATGTTTCCCTGTAGGGGTTTTACCACATGAAAACATCGGTCTGTTGATATTTGATCTGGTTATGTGAGTGGTTATTGAAGGTGTTCTTCCTCTGTTGGAATACATGTGCTGTCGAACACATGCATCCATTGTAAAATGTATTTCACTCCAAGTATAAAAGTGAATCACTATAAGTAGCTTTAATATTTTATTTTAAAGTTATTTGTTTTGCATGCAACTTTATTTTATAAAGGAACTTCATTGTAAAAGTTATCCCCGCTTCTTTTTATAAAAGTGGGTCACCTCATAAAGCATCTTATTTGTAAAAGTGAGGGCATAAATTTCACATCCGAAGTCCGTTTTCAATGTCATTTTTTTAAAACCACCTAATTTTTTGAGATCTTTCCATTCATATCATCAGTTTCAGTTTTAAATGCATGTTATCTACATATTTAATATGGCTTCTTCCAATGATATTTTTCTTACCAACACCAACTACTTCCAATGGAAATCCCATATGGAGGATTTATTAAGAAGTAAAGACTTATACCAGATTACCTTGGGAAAGGAAAAAGAACCCATTGATGATGAAAAGAAAGTGAAATGGGCTAATAGGAATGGTGAAGTACGTGGACTGATCAAAATGTCCATATCTCTTGATTTTTTGTTCCACCTTCAAGAAATTGATGACCCCGATGAAGCTTGGAAAAAGATTGAATCCGTGTTTGGTAAAAACAATATTAATCGACCACATCAGTTAAAAAATCAGAGATTGACTTTAAGTCCAAATGATTTTTCTTGCATTGAAGAATATCTATCTAAGTTTAAAACACTAGGAAGAGTGTTGCATATATATTATTCTTTCTAAGCTAGGTAGTGCATATTCTTTGTTTGTATATACTTTTTATGCCATGATATAGACTCTAGGGAAAGCTTATCAAAAACCCACTCTTGATTCCTTTTGTGATGCTTTGATTAGAGAACAAGATAAGCTTGTACAACTTGGAGTGATCAACACTGCAGGTACCTCCAACAAAGCCTTAGTCGTTGAGAAGAAATATAAACCAAAGAATCCAAAGAAGCAACATCCTCACCACAACCGTAAGAAAAACAAGGGTCCCAAACCCACTCATCCAGCTTCAGCTCCTAACAGTAACAAAGGAGAAAAATATGAAAATAAGAAGATAGACAGACATTGCAACTTTTGTGGGAAAGATGGTCATGATGAGTCCAAATGTTTCAAGAAGATGGCAGCTTTAGAAGAAACGATGAAGAAGCACAACATCAATATTGATTCTACTACTTCTTCTTCTTCTCATGGACATGCACTTTCTGCTTTTGGTTTCTCCTTCAATGCAACTTCTACTTCTTCTTCTTCTTATGAGTGGCTTATTGATTTTGGAACATCTTATCATATGGCTAAGGATAATTCCATATTTTGTTCTCTAAATGAATGTAACACTAAGAAAATATTTGTTGGTGATGATGTATATCTTAGTGTTGTAGGATCTAGAACAATTCAAGTAGATAATGGTCATTTCAATGATGTATTATGTGTTCCAATTCTTTCTTATAACCTTCTATTAGTATATCAAATCACTCATTCAGGTGAAGGTAAAACCATAGAGTTTTCACCTCACCAAGTTGTAATCAAGGATCTAAAAGATCCTAAGCATGTTCTTGCAATTGGAAATATTGTTGATGATATTACCAGGTTGTACAAGTTTGACAACTTTGGGTCATCATCTTTTCCATTAGTTTTTGTTGTTCACAGCGATGACTTGAACAAAATTTGGCATGAGCAGTTTGGTCATCTAAACTATCACTCATTGCATCAAATATGTAATCAACAGATCAGATTGATCTTCGTCTTGTTTCATGTAGAGATGGTGTTTGCATCGATTGTGTTCTCGAAAAACATTAGGACAATTTTGACAAACGTGCCTCTTGGCACGCCTTGTGACCTTTGCAGCTTGTTCAAAGTGACTTGTGTGGTCCACTTTATTTTCCTTATTTTTTTAAGTGCAAGTACTTATTAACTTCAATTGACAAATTTTCCAGACGTACTTGGGTTTACTTCTTAAAACTTAATAACAATTTTTTTGACAAGTTTTTGGCCTACAAGGCTCTTGTAGAAAATCAATCTGGACATCAAATTCAAAGGTTAAGAATAGATAATGGATACTAATATGTGAACAATAATTTTAAAAGTTACTGCACTACACAGGGCATCCAATTGCAACACATTGTTCCATATACACCACAACAAAATGGTGTTGTTGAGAGAAAGAACCATAGATTAAGAGAAATGACTAATTGTATGATCCAATCTAAAATATTAAGTCTAAAGTATTGGGCATAAGTGATCAACTGTGTAAATTACATAGTAAATCACACTCCCACAAAATCTCTTAAAAATATAACACCGGAAGAAGCATGGAATAAAATTAAAATAGATGTAAGTCACTTCCATGTATTTGGCAGTATAGCATGGGCTCACATTCCTGATGAGAAAAGGAAATCATTACAACCTAAAAGTGAGAAGTGTATATTTGTTGGTTATTCTGAAGATGTCAAAGGTTAAATACTTCTTCAACCACATTGTAATGAAATTATTATTAGAAGAGATGTTAAATTTAATGAAAATCTCTTCGCATGTGAGCCTAATTTAACGATTGTTCTTTCTTCGACCTGCAATCCATCTTTGACATTTGTGCTTTCTTCGACCTGTGATCCATCTTCGGAATTTGTGCCTTCTTTTGTTCCTATTCTGGTTTCTTCTTTAGATGATGACAATGAGGATGAAAATCCACCTCCGCTTTCTCACCTTAATCTAGATGAGTCCATTGAACCTAAACAAACACCAACACCACTGTTTCTTAGATGGGTTCCTTCAACATGAGAAGCAACTGGTGATCCTTCAGATCAGTGTCAAGCACGTTCTCAGTTCTAGTGATCCTCTTCTCTTTTGGATCATGTTTCAGAGACTCATGATCTAGAGACATTTGCAAAAGCTTCAGTTCAACCAGATTGGGATACAACAATGAATGAAGAATATTGTCCTTTAATGGAAAACGATACTTATGATCTTGTACCTCTTCCAAAAGGAATACAACTTATCATATGTAAATGGGTATATAGAACCAAGTAGGTATCATATGAAAGTGTTGAAAAACACAAGGATCAATTAGTTTCCAAAGGGTTTTCCCAAGTTGAAGGAATTGACTATAATGAAACCTTTTCCCCTGTAGCCAAAATGAAATCCATCCACCTTGTTCTTTCCCTTGCTGCCTCACATAAATGGGAGGTCCATCGGATGTATGTTAAATCTACCTTCTTGCATGGGGATTTCCAAGAAGAAATCTACATGGAACAACCTCCTGGCTAGGTCTACAATGACTTTATCTTTGTTTGTCACCTTAAGAAATCTCTTTTTGGTCTTAAGCAAGCTCCCCAAGCTTGGAATTCCAAAATGGAGAACTTTCTTATTGACACCATATTTTCTAGATGCCATTTTGATCCTAATGTCTATACCAAGAAAGTAGGAAGCCATCTCAT
>JASDQU010207899.1:0-11675 GCA_032191745.1 Picea mariana | reverse complement strand
ACACATGCACTTCATCAGAAAGCTCATTCATGATCAAGTTATTGAAGTGCTATTTTTCCCTACAAAATATCAAGTTGTAGACATTTTCAAAAAGTCTCTTACAGAAGCGAATTTTTCCAAACTTCGATCTATGTTAGGAGTTCAAGAAGTTGTCATTAAGGGGGGATAGGCTCTAATGCCTCCTTCCTTCTCCTATTGTATCAACATTGTAAATCCTTCAATCCTATCCTAAGTTGTTCTTAAGGGGGGATGTTAGGATATTTATACACTTAGGAGTTAGTTAAGATCTACTTGGTCTAATGTGTCGTTAGGTAAAAGTGTGTTTCTTTAGTATGCATTAGTATGCATTTGTAGTTAGGAAATCTGACGGTCACGATATGTTCCCAACATAGAGTGATCTGACAATTCATACTCTCCTTGATCTTAATGGCCATTGATCCATGGCTTAACACCTGATTGGTCCATGATCTCTATTTAAAGAGCATGGATGGTCATTTACCGATGATCGATAGTGATAAAATATCTTGTAAAATATCTCTATAATCTTTTTCTTTTTCATTAATATACTGCTCCAAGTGGCTGCGTTGGCTGGGGCCGTGGATGTTTCCCTGTAGGGGTTTTACCACATGAAAACATCGGTCTGTTGATATTTGATCTGGTTATGTGAGTGGTTATTGAAGGTGTTCTTCCTCTGTTGGAATACATGTGCTGTCGAACACATGCATCCATTGTAAAATGTATTTCACTCCAAGTATAAAAGTGAATCACTATAAGTAGCTTTAATATTTTATTTTAAAGTTATTTGTTTTGCATGCAACTTTATTTTATAAAGGAACTTCATTGTAAAAGTTATCCCCGCTTCTTTTTATAAAAGTGGGTCACCTCATAAAGCATCTTATTTGTAAAAGTGAGGGCATAAATTTCACATCCGAAGTCCGTTTTCAATGTCATTTTTTTAAAACCACCTAATTTTTTGAGATCTTTCCATTCATATCATCAGTTTCAGTTTTAAATGCATGTTATCTACATATTTAATATGGCTTCTTCCAATGATATTTTTCTTACCAACACCAACTACTTCCAATGGAAATCCCATATGGAGGATTTATTAAGAAGTAAAGACTTATACCAGATTACCTTGGGAAAGGAAAAAGAACCCATTGATGATGAAAAGAAAGTGAAATGGGCTAATAGGAATGGTGAAGTACGTGGACTGATCAAAATGTCCATATCTCTTGATTTTTTGTTCCACCTTCAAGAAATTGATGACCCCGATGAAGCTTGGAAAAAGATTGAATCCGTGTTTGGTAAAAACAATATTAATCGACCACATCAGTTAAAAAATCAGAGATTGACTTTAAGTCCAAATGATTTTTCTTGCATTGAAGAATATCTATCTAAGTTTAAAACACTAGGAAGAGTGTTGCATATATATTATTCTTTCTAAGCTAGGTAGTGCATATTCTTTGTTTGTATATACTTTTTATGCCATGATATAGACTCTAGGGAAAGCTTATCAAAAACCCACTCTTGATTCCTTTTGTGATGCTTTGATTAGAGAACAAGATAAGCTTGTACAACTTGGAGTGATCAACACTGCAGGTACCTCCAACAAAGCCTTAGTCGTTGAGAAGAAATATAAACCAAAGAATCCAAAGAAGCAACATCCTCACCACAACCGTAAGAAAAACAAGGGTCCCAAACCCACTCATCCAGCTTCAGCTCCTAACAGTAACAAAGGAGAAAAATATGAAAATAAGAAGATAGACAGACATTGCAACTTTTGTGGGAAAGATGGTCATGATGAGTCCAAATGTTTCAAGAAGATGGCAGCTTTAGAAGAAACGATGAAGAAGCACAACATCAATATTGATTCTACTACTTCTTCTTCTTCTCATGGACATGCACTTTCTGCTTTTGGTTTCTCCTTCAATGCAACTTCTACTTCTTCTTCTTCTTATGAGTGGCTTATTGATTTTGGAACATCTTATCATATGGCTAAGGATAATTCCATATTTTGTTCTCTAAATGAATGTAACACTAAGAAAATATTTGTTGGTGATGATGTATATCTTAGTGTTGTAGGATCTAGAACAATTCAAGTAGATAATGGTCATTTCAATGATGTATTATGTGTTCCAATTCTTTCTTATAACCTTCTATTAGTATATCAAATCACTCATTCAGGTGAAGGTAAAACCATAGAGTTTTCACCTCACCAAGTTGTAATCAAGGATCTAAAAGATCCTAAGCATGTTCTTGCAATTGGAAATATTGTTGATGATATTACCAGGTTGTACAAGTTTGACAACTTTGGGTCATCATCTTTTCCATTAGTTTTTGTTGTTCACAGCGATGACTTGAACAAAATTTGGCATGAGCAGTTTGGTCATCTAAACTATCACTCATTGCATCAAATATGTAATCAACAGATCAGATTGATCTTCGTCTTGTTTCATGTAGAGATGGTGTTTGCATCGATTGTGTTCTCGAAAAACATTAGGACAATTTTGACAAACGTGCCTCTTGGCACGCCTTGTGACCTTTGCAGCTTGTTCAAAGTGACTTGTGTGGTCCACTTTATTTTCCTTATTTTTTTAAGTGCAAGTACTTATTAACTTCAATTGACAAATTTTCCAGACGTACTTGGGTTTACTTCTTAAAACTTAATAACAATTTTTTTGACAAGTTTTTGGCCTACAAGGCTCTTGTAGAAAATCAATCTGGACATCAAATTCAAAGGTTAAGAATAGATAATGGATACTAATATGTGAACAATAATTTTAAAAGTTACTGCACTACACAGGGCATCCAATTGCAACACATTGTTCCATATACACCACAACAAAATGGTGTTGTTGAGAGAAAGAACCATAGATTAAGAGAAATGACTAATTGTATGATCCAATCTAAAATATTAAGTCTAAAGTATTGGGCATAAGTGATCAACTGTGTAAATTACATAGTAAATCACACTCCCACAAAATCTCTTAAAAATATAACACCGGAAGAAGCATGGAATAAAATTAAAATAGATGTAAGTCACTTCCATGTATTTGGCAGTATAGCATGGGCTCACATTCCTGATGAGAAAAGGAAATCATTACAACCTAAAAGTGAGAAGTGTATATTTGTTGGTTATTCTGAAGATGTCAAAGGTTAAATACTTCTTCAACCACATTGTAATGAAATTATTATTAGAAGAGATGTTAAATTTAATGAAAATCTCTTCGCATGTGAGCCTAATTTAACGATTGTTCTTTCTTCGACCTGCAATCCATCTTTGACATTTGTGCTTTCTTCGACCTGTGATCCATCTTCGGAATTTGTGCCTTCTTTTGTTCCTATTCTGGTTTCTTCTTTAGATGATGACAATGAGGATGAAAATCCACCTCCGCTTTCTCACCTTAATCTAGATGAGTCCATTGAACCTAAACAAACACCAACACCACTGTTTCTTAGATGGGTTCCTTCAACATGAGAAGCAACTGGTGATCCTTCAGATCAGTGTCAAGCACGTTCTCAGTTCTAGTGATCCTCTTCTCTTTTGGATCATGTTTCAGAGACTCATGATCTAGAGACATTTGCAAAAGCTTCAGTTCAACCAGATTGGGATACAACAATGAATGAAGAATATTGTCCTTTAATGGAAAACGATACTTATGATCTTGTACCTCTTCCAAAAGGAATACAACTTATCATATGTAAATGGGTATATAGAACCAAGTAGGTATCATATGAAAGTGTTGAAAAACACAAGGATCAATTAGTTTCCAAAGGGTTTTCCCAAGTTGAAGGAATTGACTATAATGAAACCTTTTCCCCTGTAGCCAAAATGAAATCCATCCACCTTGTTCTTTCCCTTGCTGCCTCACATAAATGGGAGGTCCATCGGATGTATGTTAAATCTACCTTCTTGCATGGGGATTTCCAAGAAGAAATCTACATGGAACAACCTCCTGGCTAGGTCTACAATGACTTTATCTTTGTTTGTCACCTTAAGAAATCTCTTTTTGGTCTTAAGCAAGCTCCCCAAGCTTGGAATTCCAAAATGGAGAACTTTCTTATTGACACCATATTTTCTAGATGCCATTTTGATCCTAATGTCTATACCAAGAAAGTAGGAAGCCATCTCATNTGTCCTTTATGTTGATGACCTTATCCTTATTGGTAGTGACTCAAAACTTTTAAACCATGTGAAAACCAACCTTAAGAATAAATTTGAAATGACAGACTTGGGCCTTTTGCATTGTTTCCTTGGCCTCCAAGTTTTGCAAACCAATGAAGGGATTTTTCTTTCCCAATCTAAGTATTCTTGCGACCCTCTTTGTTGCTTTCACATGGAAGATTGTAAACCAACTCCTTCTCCCTTTCGGTCTGGAGTGAAGCTTGCTTCCACATGGATTTTTCTTTCCCAGTAAAGTATTCTTGCGACCCTCTTTGTCACTTTCACATGGAAAATTGTAAACCAACTCCTTCTCCCTTTCGGTTTGGAGTGAAGCTTGCTCCTGAAGTTGATGCCACCTTGTACCATCAGTTAGATGGTATCCTTTTATACTTGAAGCATACCTGTCCTCATATTTCCTTTTTATTTCTCTTGTTTCCTAGTATATGAAAACACCCAATGAAATCCATTGGAAAGAAACTAAAAGGATACTTCAGTATGTCCAGGATATAGTTCAATACGAGATGCATTACAATTCAAGGGGAATCCTTTATTGGTTGGTTTCACTAATTCAGATTGGGCCGACGACCCTGCTGATCAGAAATCTACTGTAGGTTATGTTTTTAGCCTTGGTTCATAACGTGTCACTTGAGCATGTAATAAACAACAAGATATTGCACTTTCTTCAGCATAAGCAAAGTACCGAGCAACAATAAATTCAAGTCAGGAAGTCTTGTGGCTTCAACAGATCCTTTCAGAGTTTGGATTCCAGCAGTAGCATCCGACCAACCTTTGGTGCGACAATCATAGTGCCATCAAGCTCCCCAAATACCCAGTGTTATCACTCCAAGAAACCCTTTGTGGTTGTAGACCAAAGGTGCTTGGTAACTTCAAGTAAAAATGGATCAATGGGATAACTCAATTCAAATATGGTATTCAGACAGTCAAGATGGTAAAAAAATGAACCAGTGCTCTCAAGGATTGATAATCAATAGATAACTTTAAGTGGGAGAAGAACAAATTGCTCTTAAACCAGTACACAATGTAGGGTCTAATAAGCAATGAAGAAACTATTTATTCAGTTATGAGCCAAACAATGAGATAACGGTCATTCAAGGCTTGAAAACTCAAATAAAAGTATAGAAAGAAGGTGGAAAAACTGACATCAATAGAGAAATAAACCTGTGATCTGTATTAGCATCTAGAAGCCTGTGTACATTATAGCATTCCTGTATCCAAAACTGAACCCCTAGTTCATATTCTATCCTTAGCTTTATAGCTTTACAAAGCAGTTCTGAGATCCTGAAAACAAGGATCAAATATACTAAAGATAGTAAATCAAAATTTAGTTGCAAAAGATGTGGGATGATCCCCAAAAATGAGGTCAATCCCAGATTTCATGGTCTTCCTCTCTTGTTGAGTGCTGGTGTAGTGCAAGATAGCCTCTCAAGGCTGATTGATGACTCTTCCAAGAGATAAAATTCGAATTTGTTGAGGTGTGCCAAAATCCCTATATTTTTGCCTTTGAAAAATGTACCAAACTTGATTAAAACACCTCTTCTTTGCCTTATCCATCAAAGTAACCATTGGATCTGACTTGATAATTCACCACCTGTCTATTCCAAGAGGTTTCATCTCATTCTGATTCGAAAATTCCTGATCTGGGCGAAATTTCAAGTATTCTGGTCATTACAGGCTTTCAGTGGTTAACATAGAAGACTTCTGGGTGGATTAACTACGGAAAGCACTTCTTTCGGTGGTTAATGAACAGTCATCCTGTTCGCCTAAACCACCGAAAAGGAAGGTTTTACAGAAATAAATTGCCTTGGGAAAAATCAAATTTCTCAGTCATGGAGAGTTCGTTTTGCATGCTTAAATAGTCAATCGACATCTAAAAATCCTAAGCTTTCCAATGGTGCTTTAAAATCTTCATTTTGAGTCCGAGAAGCTAGACAAATATTGCATACAAGATTAGACATCATTCTTTCAAAAATGCCAGTGCATTTTTTTATCGCTAACATCTGGCTCCAACTGGGATGGATACCTCCCTATGAGGTCTCCAAGAACCTAGAAGACCTTGTGCCTTTAGTATTGGGCCATGGAGTCATTTAGACTTTTCAGTCCCAACAATGTTTACAAACTGCAAGATCCCTTAAAGTTCTGTTTCTGAAAACTCTGCCACTTGTCTTCGGAGTTGCTACCACTTGTCTTTTGCTAAATTAAAATCTGCATATTGTTCCGTCAATATTGAACAAATTATATCACAAGCATCTTAAGGATTTACCTTCAATTTGTTGCTTTCAAGACTCAAAGATATTACGTGCCAGATATATCCTAGAAATGTGGAATTTGGGCAAAATTTTGAGTGATCTGGTTAAAACATCTTTCGATGGTTAACTGTATCTAGAATTTGGCACCTTATCCACCGAAAGTACTCTGTTTTAGTGGTTAATGAGCACACACAGGCTCGCCTAAACCACCGAAAACAGAAACTTACCCCAAAATCAAAATTTGATGAATCTTGATTACCTGCAAGAGTACAAAGACCTCAGGGCTTGCTAGACGAAGCTCCTTTCTCTCTTACTGGACTTAGGTGTGACTGTCCTCCTATTCCCACAGCTATAGTTCCAGTTGAAAATGTTGTGATCTGCCCTACCATTGGCTGAAGTATTTATTTGATGCATTTGAAGCAAATTGCATTTCTGAGGTCTGTTTGTCGTCACTCTGATTACCAAAGCTTGATTTGGTAGCCCAATTACACCTAATCGGTCTACTCCCAAGAGTTTTTCCTGTCATCTGATTTATTGCATTATCAACATCCTGCTAATTTCTGAAGGAAATAAAGCCAAATCCTCTTGTCCTGCCAGATTTTTGATCCCACCTAACCCTTGCATCTGAACAAAATAGAAAAACAAGCAAAGAGAGCTGCATCTGTAAACTCTGGGCTGAGATCACCGACAAAAATGCTGTAGTGACCTGTTGTGTCTTTTCTTTGTCTCGCAATCGCCATGGTTGCAAGGTGATCTGACCAAGTTAACTCTTCGATCAGAGTGGTTGATCCATAGTGAAATACTGATTTATCTTATTGGCTTTAGATACAGTAGGTTCGACAGATGATTGTGCTATCTCTGGACGTGCCTCCAAGTACCAAACACCATCAAGCTCAGCCCTTAAAGCAGATCCTGACTTTGCCATAATTAACTGCTGATGTGTCCCTCAAACCCAGGGATTATGTGTGTAATTGATGAACATATAGATCTAGAGTCAAAGTGTGTGACTCAACCATAGTTATGTTTCCTGCTGGTCAAGAATGCTGGCTTCAACACCATTCTCAAGTTTGAAGGTGTCTCAATTGTCTTGACACTTGCATTCTGCTGCAACTTGTAGCCTTCACACATCCAGTCACTTTACGACACCTCGTCTAACATACTTGGCATGCAGTAAGTGTGTTCGGCACCATCATTACACATGCTATAGACATCAAGCATCTCTTCATAACCTGTGTCCCCACAAATATCACATACTTTAACATCGTCCTCTGCTGAAAGAGGTTCACTAGATTTTTCAAGGAGTGACTGGCATAGAAGTGGATCTTCTGAACAACTGGCCATTTCAGAGGGGACAACATTTATGTTGGCTTTATCAATATGAAAATTTTCTTCCAATTTGATTTCTGCATCATGGAAAGTGTCTTCCTTAACAACTGTTCTCACTTGCTCCCCAGGTTCTAGATGAAGATCTGGACCCACCTCAATAGGAATATGGTTTATGTCATTTCCAGATTCAGAGTACAGACCCAGCACACCTAATATGGCTACAAACCCAGCAGAAAAATTACTTTTCACACATTCATCTCTATGATAATTTGGACCCTTGAACTTCTGGCAAAACAGGTGCAACATCTTTAGCCTCTTCCACAGTACTAATGGGATTTTTGGTTGAAGACATTTCTGTAGGTTCTGGTGAACATCTAAAAATTAAATCCTCCTACTGACAACTTGAGTGTGCTTCAATATCCTTGGTAGTTGCAATGCATTGGCTTGCATGTGATGTTACAGAAGAATGTCCCGGTGTTATAGAAAGGGGGAATGAAGAAAATGCTTCTTGCAAAATATTTTCTTCACCAGTGTGTCTATTTTGAGGCTCCCCCTTATGCAGGGAATTGGTGGAAGAATGGTCCAAAGGGCTATACTCAACAACCATATCCACCTGTTCTACACCAGATAAATACAAACCATATCCTGGAGAAGAATGATTGCAATATTCATCTGCAGTTGTTTCATTAGCATTTGTAGATGTCCTAGCCTCAATATTATTATTTTGCAAAAGAAATTTACCCTCATTACAAGCAAGTTGCAATTTTCCAATTACATCCACAGAATCTTCAATCTTACTGAACACCACCTATCCAGAATGCACTTTTCTAGGTAATGCACTAGTGGTCACATTCTCAGTATCTACTTTGCTGGGCAAACCACTCGTTCCCTCTGTTAATGTAATATTTGTTTTTGCATGTGATTCAGTATGTGTTGCTGCCAAATTGTCTGTATTTTCTAATAACTGACAGGTGTCTCCAGCCAATTAGAGACCAAATCATCCCGTTGATATGTCTGAGAGGCTTGTGATATGGGACTGATTTTTTGCCTTAAACATAGCGATATGATTGCTACATCTGTCTTGCGCTCCACGGTGGCTTCATCTAAGTTGAACAATGAAAGCTTCTCATTCATACGCATAATTAAGCATCTCCTAAACTGTCTATGCAAGGTTTCATAGTAAATTTTCTGCTCTTGGGTAACATGCCCAAAATCATTGCCAAAACGCTGAGTACTAACCCTGCTAAAGGGTCATAACTCTTTAGAGTTTTTATCGAATTTCGCCAGAAAAGAACTGAGGATCTACAATATCATCATTTGCAACACCAATTCTGGACATTTTGTTTCTTGTAGATGATTGACTCTGTGACCTGTATGCCCTTAAACCACCACCTTTAGATATGATAATTCACTCTACTGAAGATGGCAACCACTTCGAGAGCATCTCTTCACTTGCAATACATAGAGGGCATGACGGATCTTGCTGATTTGCTTCAGAAGTCATCTTCTCCAAACACTCTGGATGGTAGACGTGCCCACAAGCTAGCTTCTTCCAGATCCCGACGAATAAATGCAAGTGCAAAGAAAGTCATTCCAAATCATCATGTACCTGCTTGTCAAATTGTGTCCTACTACTAGTATGCTTATCCTCTTTAAGCTTTCTGACAAGAATATTACCTCCACGCCTGTCAGTATTCAAAATTCTTATATCGAGAATACCAATTCTATGTATAGCTCCTACAGGAAAGCGAGAAGTGCCATGTTCACTTGTATCATACTCATGGCGCTGAAAAGTTTGGAGGGATCCAATATTTGCAAATGACTCTGACTTACAAGGCAACACATTTCTATTCACATTGAAAATTGAATGAGTAGCTTTCACAAGAGCTGTAGGGGATACCTGTGAAAAGTGGCGATGATCGAGCAGGTAAGCAGCTACCTCTCTAAAACCTGTCTCTCCCACTTTGATGGATCTCTTAAGACCCGACTGTTCCAGTGTCCTTCCCACTAAACCGTCTGGATTGTTTGGTGCAAATGGCTCTGCATCTGTAGGTTTGACAATGGCAATATTTTCACCCATCGCATTTTGAATGCAATATGCTCCTCCTAGACCACCACCAGCAGGGGTTGGTTCAATCCCACTATCCAAAGCTTTCATGCATTGTCTAAGCAACCACTTCACCTTTGGACATCCATGCGATCCACCCACAATCTCTAGAGGCTTACTGTGGTCTTTTCTCTTTTGCCCTGATGGTGACAAGCAAGGTGTTGATGAGGTTCTGTAGAGTCCTCTTGTCAGCAAAATTGGGGAATCATTTCGCACTTCATTGAAGTCATGTTCTAGCAACACATCTCCAAATGTGAGGGCTCTCTGCTCAGTTGGCAGACACAGAGCAAACTAGAGTTTCTTCTTGATTGTTTGTACTCTATCATCCTTGTCTAATTCTATGCCCAAAACATTCCCTATGTCTGTCTGTACAAATATCCGTTTAAGCCCTATTTATTTTCTGTACATACTAGGCACTCCACCATAAACTCTATTAGGAACTGGAACAGGTGATTGAAGGTGCACTAGAATAGAGTTCGAATACATTCTTGCAGATCGAAGAAAAATAATTTGAATGTGCCAGCAACTTGATATTGCTGATTCTCAAAAAAACAATAATCACCCAAGGCTGGAAAGTTACTAGCTGGAAAGAACTCTTTCCAACCGAGGGCAAAGATCCTTTAACTATGTCGTCAACAAGAATAATTGAAATGAAAATCCACTCTCAAAAGCTGATATTTTCAGATCCCTTGGTCAACTGTGGCATTTGCGCCACTATTGTTTACAGTGGCATAAAGCCCCTCACTCTTGCCATAAAGAAGAATGAGTTCCTCTGTGAAGAAAACCTGCCTGTAGATGGTCTATTTATTCGACAACAAATAACTTAAGGAATCTAACTGCTCGTATGGGGAGCTTATTTTCTTGCCTACTCCTACTTCTTAACCAATAGTACTGGCTCTTATTAAGTGAAGTCATGCTTCCAATGAAGCCATGTCAGGGAATGATTTACTGATAACTTCCTTGATCTGGACCCAAAAAGTAAAGGAATTCCCAGAATGCAGAAATGCATTTTAAAAGGATGACAGAACCATCCTTCTTCTGAAGGAAATATTTTGACATTTATGTTGTTCATAAATTCTAAATAATCAACGATAGGGTCATTAAAAACGTCAAGGAATGCCTCTTTAAGCAGTTGTTCCAACTGAAGATTTACATGCTGCCGCCGATGGTTTCCACCGATCTCCATGTCAACTGTAAACTGCTCAACTTCGATCAAAGAAACATGCATGATGTACTGCTGATCTAATTTTTTTTTCTCTTCTTCACCCTCTTCATGTCTGCTGCAAATTCCTTCTATCAGAAAATGTAAAAGCTGTGGACTGTCTTCCTTGGTCTGCAATTCTGGAAGATGTGGGCTGCCCTCAACATCTACTATTGCTCCAATACTTTCACCTGTTGAACTTTCAATCTGCTCATCATCTTTCAATTTTTTAAAGGGGGCAATATGATCTTGATAACAATCTAAGATAGTGGATGCATTTGGTGTACTGTTTAAAGCATCTATACTATGGCCATCATCCTGTAGATCATCAATATCTTGGTCATGACGAGAAGCATCTCCTGTTGTAGCGTATTTCACATAACTATCTGATTTCTTATTCAACAAATTGAAATCATGATAGCATTCAGGGTAGAGAAGGTCAGCTGAATATATCTCTTTACAAAATAGATGAAAGGCAGCATGAAAATCATCCAAAGAGCTGACACTTGCACTTGGAAGAGACTGACACCAGTCAAGAGCAGTCCCTTCTAATGAAAATTTGAAAATCTTAATTTGAACATCCTCATGTACAATTTCAAGCCGGTC